>JAWPHD010024752.1:0-18338 GCA_037043455.1 Cyrtodaria siliqua | reverse complement strand
TGTGTTGCCATGCCAATCACATTTTGACGAAATAAAAACAATGACGTCCGTCATCTCCATATTGCCAAGGATACAAAAATAACATTTTATTTCGATATCTCAAATGTATTTCACGCAGTCGCAGGGTCCTGTTATTGCGGACGGACTGAGTATTCGTCTTTTTCTAAATTTCTTTCCGACACCGTTTACACAAATTGCAAATGTTAATATTAACTAACATATGGGAGAGAGTATGTGCCTGCGCGTGCTTGCGTGCGCGCGTGTGTTTGTGGGTGCGTGCGATGCAGTGCTTGTGTACGTAATAAAAGTAATAATAACAGCAAACGACATCACAAACACAAAAGGGTTGACAATAGGGCTACCGCCTTGGAACGGTGAGTGACAAAGTAGGCCACTGAGGGTTTAAACCGGTTCTAGGTTGCACCAAAACTCACACTTACCCTACTGTCATCCCATTAAAACAGGACAGTGTAAATAAAGAAATCCCCGCCATGATCTAATCTCTAACCAACAAGGCAGCATCAATAGGCAATATAAGTAAAACACAAACTTGCTCGTGTAAATATAATAAAAAAAAAAAATAGCCTAGAAAGCCACACTGAAGGTACTCAATGACTTGGCAGAAGCCAGAGCAACAAGAGAATAAACCATTAAGGGCACGACAAGAAAGATCATAGACAAACATCAACGTTCAGTTTTTAGTTAACACTGCCGTACAGACGGAAGCTAACATCTTTCAAATATTTTTTTCCCGTAAAACATATATCTGAGGCCAACCCCGAAACATTGGGGTGTGAGGCCCTCCGGAACCTATATGTATAAGACTATATAATGAAACAAACTCTCTATCTGTTTCTCTCTCTTTAAATCCCTCCCACACTCCCTCCTTCCTTCAACCCCATCTCTCTCATCTCCTTCCCTCCATCCCTCCGTCTCGCTTTCTTCCTCTCTAATCTCTCTCACTCTCTCTCTATCTCTTACCTTCTCCCTCTGTCTGTCTCTCTGTGTCTTTTTTTCTCTCTCTCTCTGTCTGACTGTCTGTCTCTCTCTTTCTTCCTCTCTCTCTTTCTCTGTCTCTTACCTTCTCCCTCTCCGTCTTTCTTTCTCTCTGTCTGTTTGTCTCTCTCTTTTCTCTCTCTCTCTCTCTCTTTCCATTTTATTTTTCAATATTTCAATTCATGCATAAATTAAGACAACTTTATTAAAAAAAAGTGATTTATAATCTACTAATATGTGTAAACCATGCATGCATATCTTCAAATACTGTATCTCGATCTTTACCATTAAATATGACCCTTGTTTGGGTCCCTCTACCATTATTCCAGTTTTGATAAACAATGTCTCCCTTGTGTTTTGTGTCAATATACAGTACACACACACACACATAAAACTTGAGGATTACTTGTTTGTATAAGTTTCGTTGAGGCAACATTCGTTGATGCAACAGGATAGTTGGAAAGGATATTTTTTAAAAAAGGCCGCTGCGTTTAATTATAGGTATTGTTTCGGATTATATAAATATGGACTTATAAGGTTGTTTTGAGTAAGTACATCTTTAGCTTCCTTCCCAATTTCTAATGACTTGTATTTCGTGTTAGGTCTTTCTACAAAAGAGTGGTCTCCTTAGTTCGGTGGCCAAATGTCGTCTGCTAAAATCCGCTTTTATACACGATATAAGACCAGTGGTCGATAAAAAAAAGTACCTGAAGCGTCCCATTCAGTACCGCCTTATCTCATTAATATTCAGTGAAATTAGGTAGCGCGCATGTTGTATATATGAACCCACACGTACACAGTAATCACATGGTACAACATTCGTAATAACCGTTAGATTTTTTCAGTACCAGTGTGCCTTTTATCGGGATTGTGTAGCTTTAAAGACCTATTTCGAGCCTGTTGTATTTGGAAAAAGGAACGTGGTGGTGGCCGCCAATAAAACGTGGTGGAATTGAATTGTGTTTTAAGGCGCACCAACACATGAAATGCTATATGGCGCCTAACAGGCAAGAACATGCCAGGCTCATCCTCCATGTACATCGAGATAAAATATGGAAAATGGGCCTAGAACCTTCTCACCCTGAACTGCAAAGTTGCTGCAAATTCTATCGTAGAAACTTCATTTACGCTGGAGCCACGTTTATTGCTTTTCTGCCACTGCTCTTTTTATGGGAGCGAGATGGCACTTGAAACAATGCAGGGATCATGATAAAGACCTTTAATGAACATGAACACAAAATGATAAAATGAACATGAATTTGTGGGGATTCTACCCCTCTGCCTACCCCTCCAAATGGATCTGCAGTGGCCCTATTATTTGCCCCGTAACCAAACGGGGCCCCGAGAACGTGGTGGTGGCCGCCAATAAAACGTTTGTATGAAGTAAACATATTACGATGAAAATAAAGCAGTGGCACATTTAACCTTTCGGTAAGAAAAATTTGGGCTTACGGATGGCGGGAGGTATACAGTGCTGGTTCTACCCAAGAAAAGTGGGTGGTCTGCCCTCACCACAAAAAATCCGTCATATGTAAACTATGTGTTGAAAATGACGTAAAACACCATACAAACATAAAGCTTGCTTGAGTGGCCGCCAATAAAACGTTCGTATGAAGTAAACATATTACGATGAAAATAAGGCTACGACACATTTAACCTTTCGTTAACAAAAGGTCGAGTTAATATGGCAAAGGCTTACATTATTAGTTATAAGGTTTGTTACTGACCCCCTACAGAAATATGTGGACTCAGTTTTATAGGGGGCGAGGCAATATATCTGGCTGACCCCACATATTTCTGTAGGGGGTCAGTAACAAACCCAATAACTGATGTATTGCATCGAGCACCTTTTTTAAGGCAAACACCGATAAATGGAACGTCAACGTCATTGATATGACGTCATGACGTTGACGTCACGACCGGTACAGTTTAAAAACATTATTAATTTACTTATTATGTTTGTTACTAACGCCTTAAAGAACTATTTGCAAATTATTTAAACTTTGAATCGGAATTGTAGTCCATATTGTTTTAGTGACCCTCTATGAAATCTACTGACCCACTATAGAATATTATTGCAACTCGCACAAAATTCTCGGAATTTCATGGGATTAGAGCGGTCACATGGTGACCCTCTATTATTCTATAGTGGGTCAGTAGATTTCATAGAGGGTCACTAAAACAATATGGACTACAATTTCGATTCAAAGTTTAAATCATTTGCAAATAGTTCTTTAAGGCGTTAGTAACAAACATAATAAGTACATTTAATAATGTTTTTAAACTGTATCGGTCGTGATGTCACGTCATGAACGTTTCAATGACGTTGACGCTCTATTAAAATGGGTTAAATATAGGCGTTTTCTTTAAAAAAAAAAAACGTGCTCAATGCAATAAATCAGTTATTGGGTTTATTACTGACCCCCTACAGAAAAAGGTGGGGTCAGTCAGATATATAGGGGGACTCGACTATCGCCTCGCCCCCTATAAATCTCACTGACCCACATATTTCTGTAGGGGGTCAGTAACAAACCCAATAACTAATAATAGAGGGTCACCATGTGACCGCTCTAATCCAATGAAATTCCTAGGATTTTGTGCGAGGTGCAATAAAAATGCTTGCAAACATGTTGACGTTGATATGGGTTGTTGCTATAATGTCTATTAATGCTTTCTTACATTTAGCGTCTCCGTGGCCGAACCGCTGCGGGTTCGAATCCCACTGGGATCTATTGAAGTAAACCAGTGGGGGAAGTGCGGCTGGTGTAACGGGACATTACTTGACCAGGAAATTATGGACGGAAGCTATAATACGCAAGCGTATACAGTTTAAGGCGGTGTTCAATCAGGCAGTCTATAGGGGGCGTCTCAAAATTAATTAGTCATGTTATGTGTCATAATTGCTGATAGTGTATGCATATTAGGCATGAACTCGGCCCGGGGGAAAGGGTCCGCCTCCTCTACGCACCGCATTCAGGACAACACTGAATAAACTCAGGGCAAGATAAATGTTCATAACTGGGCACAGGAGAACCAGCCACAGACCATCAGTAATTGTCGGGGAAAAATGATCCATTCCTTTTTTCTTGGCAATATCTCGATAAACGTAATTATTGATAGTACTATTGATTTAGCTTTACATTCTATGATTATAATAAAAGAGAAAATAGTAACTACTACATGTATCAACGTCTGTCATAACAATTTATCTGGAAATAAACTGACCTCGCCGAGAAATAACTGGACCATATTTTGTTTTTGTTATACTATGTTATTATTTCTCACTTCTGATGCATTCTAAATCTGCATCAGCATTGAGATACGATAGTTATATCTTCTTCAAGGATATATTATAGCACAATATATTTTGAAGGAACAGTGTGTCGGGAAATAAATGGACATCATCGGGAAATTATGCAAGTGTTATAACCCCATTTCGCCGAGATATATTGACGGAACAGTGTGTCAAGAAATAATTGGATCTCGCCGGGAAATAACTGGACCATATCTTCATTTGCTTATAATTTGTTATTATTTTTTCACTTATAATGCAAGTAGTATAGATAGTGGGGGTACCAGGCCAGTTTTCCCTCGCGGGGAATGAGAACAACTAGTGAAATATGCCAGTGGGGACTCAGGCGTTACTATCATTTATATCACCAAGATCTAAATGTAAGTCACGCCTAAATCAACACCAACATATTTCATTAGTTTTCTCAAGCACCCCGCTCAGGGAAACTCACCTGATACCCGGACTATCTATACTACTAATCAATCCGGTTTGCTATTTTAATAACATAACATTTGCAACTCATTAACATAACATTTGCAATTCGTTAAGCAAAGCCAGACGGAACCGGGAAGTAGTCTTTATCATCGCTCTGCATAGTTCAAGATATTATTTAATATTTTCAATATCCTTGAATGGAACCCAACTATTGAAATCTTTATTGTAACCCTTCCATATAATCAACGCTTGTTTCTTTTTGTAATCACGTCGTATTACTTTTTCAATCCTGAATATTTCTTGCATTGCTTTTATCATTTCTAATTCATAAAAACTCCAGTCAATGTTTTCGTTGTTTAAATCTTTTATTTTGTATGTCACAGGATTTGTGTTTTGAATTTCATCAACAACAAACATTTCTTGAGTCCAATTCGGGGTATAACCTTTCTCAAACGTTCTTTTATATTTGCTGATTCTAACATTATCCCCTATTTTAAACTTTGGCTTAATTTGATTACTTCTTATTTTTCCATACAAGTTGAAATATACCGTTCCTTTATTTTTTTCATTACTAGCTTCAGTTGGTGTCATTTTAATACTCCGATGTTTTGTATTATTATACTTAGGAGAGCCAATTTTATTTTATGTCTACTTTCGCCGAAGCTACTTTCAACGAAATTTCCCAGTGACACGACTCTAAATAACATCAACATCAAGTGCTCTTGTAGGAGTATTTCTACATTACTTGCATTACTGAACGATAGGCGGGAGGCAAGATGAGTTAGACAAGCTATTTTCATCCGACATTACAACAAACATACAGCAAGAATAATGGTACAAGCACCAAGAATAATCTAACTATGTTCAATCAGAAAAATATATACAAACAAGCATAGCAGCAGGGAAAAGATGGGGGAAAGATATCAAAGAATTGTAAGACAAATTGAAAATCCTAGTAGCTCAAAGAAAGAAAAAGTTTTGTATCCGGGAGGTAGGACACCGAGAGCAAAGCTAGCAGCAGGAATGAGACGGGGGAGAAATGTCAATGAATTACAAAAACAATTACAGGGATTAGATGGAATATTGAAAATCAAGAAAGACCAAAAAGAAGACCAAGAAGAAGACCAAAATGACACCGACGATACACGAGAAATGTCAGAAATCGCAAACATATCAATGCTGTTGAAAAAACTTGGATATATAGCTGAAAAAGATAAACAAGAAATACTCAATTGACTGAACAAAGTTTTTGTCACAAATCTATACAGATAATCACATATTTTCACCGAAAGTAGAAATTTAATCTAAACCTATATTATATACAATGAACTCAGAAAAAGCTACGTACACGAAAGAAAGAAACATGGAGATAGATGAGAGCACTTTGGGGATTCGCTCTAGTAGATATCTAGCATACTTTATAGCAAAAGAAATTGCCTACGACAATAACCTGGTATCAGATATTTCAAAGGTGGACTACACAAAGGGGAATAGTGGAAAAACAAAACTGCGATCTATCCCAGGGTTAGAAAAAGCTTTCATAGATGATAAATATGTATTTGGGAATCTAGGAAAAAAAGATATTCAAGCAAAACAAGGAAAGGTGATGTTAACCGAAGGAAAAACAGGCGCTGCAAAAAATAGTGTACAAACAATAGCAACATTTGTGTCGAAAACAATTGGACGTGGACGAGACTATTGTAATGTCAGAATCTGTAATTGCACATTGAACAGGAATCAGAACAGAAGTATCTCGAAAACTATAGAAATAATTGAATCGCATACAAGTAGTAGAGCAAGAAAGAACTGGGAACGCATATGGAAAGGAAAACCAATAGGAAATGTACTCGCAAAGATAGGTGTGTCAAACATTCCCATGGGTGTAGTGGAAAAGAAGAAAATGAATCTCTGTTGAATTCTAGAAAGCGCTGGACTAGGAATAAACTCTATAGATTATACAAGAGACTATTCTGGAACAATGAAAAGATCCAGTCTGGTTGATTATTGCAAATATTCGGAGGGCATCTGGCTGATTTTGTTGATTCCAAGTCTGAACGTTTGCGAAATACATTTTCACACCCGGATGTGCAAAAACGAGGATGTACTAGAGTTGAACTTTCAATATACGGAGACCACAACCATTTGTTAGGAACACATATTCTAGAAGAAACTGTAGAAGAACTCCCGCGTATATTCTACATACAACCAGCAAAATGTCAATGGGTATATATAGCAGAGAGTATTGATAGAAATATGATTATACTAGACAGAGTTCAAAATACTTTGTACATTGTTTGGTATTGTAACACTCACACTGGTAGAATTGTAGGGACTTCATTCTCACCAAATGTATCATGGAAAAAAATGTATCATGGAAGTATGCTGTGTCAGCATTTGGCTTTCGTCGTTGCCCAATATTTGTGCTTGATATACTGCGATACGAAAATGGAACATTTCTATTTGCTCCACTAGAATGCTACACCAAAGAAAAAGATACGAAAACAATCCTTTGTGATCAAAATCCTTCCAAGGCTAGAACAACGAAGATAGAACCAACAGACTACCTCCCACCAACAAACTGTGTAGAGTGGATATGGAAGAGAAAGGGGAAGAACAGAATAGGTGTTGAGAAGCCTCCATTTCGAATTCTTCGACAAGAAACAGATAGAAAGATATCAATAAACTCCACCAAGAAAAGAGAAAAAATAATTGCACAGATATTTGAAGAAGAGGAAAAGGGAAAATGGGTAGAGGTGAACAAAAAAGTACTGGAGAAAGTTTGGGAGGAAAAAGAAAAGGAGTTGAGTGAGTTGGAAAAAACATATGAGAAAAATAGAAAGAGAACAGAAAAGATTAGAAAATGAGTAGAACAATTGTATTGTGATTTTCCCGATTGTATAGAATATGTTAGTCGCATATCTATTGGAAAATACTATCTGGTGGGGTTTGCAAATTATACCAAGAAAAAATATGATTAAAAAATTTGCTATTTGAAAAAAGATTCCGGTCATCATACAGTCTATGCTACTGAAGGATTGAAGAGGATTTGTAAACAAGTAGAAGAACTTGGACTCACAATTGATGATAACTGGAGCGACTCACGTTCATGCATACTAGACAAAGTACTAGTGCAAATATTTCCTCCTACAGAAAATACATGGAGTGGAAAAACAATACAATGGAATCCGACAAAGATATTGGAGATTAACTGCAGCAAAAAGAGAAAAACTATACTAGAAAGTGAAAAGGAGTATCTAGAGCCAAATGAATATTTGTTCGAGTGTGATGAAAAAATGAAAAAGGCAGTGAGTTGTATTTCTATGCCAGAGTGTGACTACATGTGCAGGAAGTGTGTACGGTACAGAAAGAAAACAATACCATGTTTGTACTTTGAAGAAAATGATGTTCCAGTTTTTGGGTACTATCTGGAGAAAGAAATGAAGAAAGTTACAGAAGAAACGAAGTCACCAATTATAGTACACCGTTGGAAAAGAGAAGACAACACCTACAAAGAAGAAAGCCAGATTAGCAATTACAGTACTAGATGATATAGTAGAAAATAGTATTGAACAAACGGCTCCTCCGAGTTCTACAAAACATGTCAAAGATATTCCGAAAACGACATAAAAAGTATGCAAATATTCTAGAACGACATTTCGTAGAAAAGATAGAATATATCTACATGTGATGATTGACGGCAAAGAAGTAGGGATATATGGCTACTACCTACAAAGAGAAATGGAAAAGTATCTAGGGGATGGAAAGAAAAAACATATCTTGCTCAGTATTGGAAAAGATAGAAATACTCTTACAAGAATGCCTGATGTTGATGTTATTTGGACAGAATGTTGAGATTTCGATTCAGATGATTGGGGAAATTTCACCGAAAGAGGACTTGCTAAACTTCAGGTGCATCTCTACATTTCATTTCGGTAGAGGTATACCAAACGGGGTTCTCGTAATGTTTTTTTCCTAGGACATGCTAGCAAGAGGACTTACCAAACTTCAGATGTGTCTCTACATATTTTTCGGTAGAGATATATCAAAATTGGGTTCTGGTAATGATTGTGGACCTGCGTGTTGAAATATCACCCAGTCAGAGATATCAAAATTCCAGCGATGCTGAAAATGCATCAAATCAAGAAATACTGAGATATCACAGAATCAAGAATACTATGATATCCCACAATCAAGAATACTGAGATATCATCAAATCAAGAATACTAAACTTGCAGCAAACCAGAGATATTGGGATATCATCAACTCAAGAATACTGAGATATCACAGAATCAAGAAAACTGAGATATCACAGAATCAAGAATACTGAACTTGCAGCAAATCAAGAATACTGACATATCACAGAATCAAGAATACTGATATATCACAGAATCAAGAATGCTGAGATATCACCAAGTCAAGAATATTGAACTTGCATCAAATCAAGAATACTGAGACATCACAGAATCAAGAATACCGAAACAGCATCGAATCAGGAATACTGAGATATCACAGGATCAAGAATACTGAGATATTATCAAATCAAGAATACTGAACTTGCATCAAATCAAGAATACTGAGACATCACAGAATCAAGAATACTGAAACAGCATCGAATCAGGAATATTGAGATATCACAGAATCAAGAATACTGAGATATCATCAAATCAAGAATACTGAACTTGCAGCAAACCAGCGATATTGAGATATCATCAGACCAGAGATATTGAGATATCATCAAATCAAGAAAACTGAGGTATCACAGAATCAATAATACTGTATTCTTGATGTGATGCTGTTCCAGTATTCTTGATTCTGTGATATCTCAGCCTGCTTGATTATATGATATCTCAGTATTCTTGATTCGATGCTATTTCAGTAGTCTTGATTCTGTGATGGATTCCGTGTTATCTCAAAATCTCTGATTTGATGATATCTCAATATCTCTGGTTTGCTGCTATTTCAGTTTTCATGATTTGATGATATATCGAGATCTCTGATTTGCTACTATTTCAGTATTCAAGATGTGCTACTATCTCAGTATTTTTGATTTGATGATTCTCAATATCTCTGATTCAATGCTGTCTCAGTATCTCTGATTTGATGATATCTCAGTATTCTTGATTTGCTGCTGTTTCAGTATTCTTGATTCTGTGATATCTCAGCATGCTTGATTCGATGCTGTTTCAGTATTCTTGATTCGGTGATATCTCAGTATGCTTAATTTGATGATGTTTCAGTATTCTTGATTCTGTGATATCTCAGCATGCTTGATTCGATGCTGCTTCATGATTATTGATTCTGTGATATCTCAGTATTCTTGATTTGATGATATCTCAATATCTCTGGTCTGATGATATCTCAATATCTCTGGTTTGCTGCAAGTTCAGTATTCTTGATTTGATGATATCTCAGTATTCTCGATTCTGAGATATCTCAGTATTCTTGATTCTGTGATATCTCAATATTCCTGATTCGATGCTGTTTCAGTATTCTTGATTTTGTGATGTCTCAGTATTCTTGATTTGATGCAAATTCAGTATTCTTGATTTGATGATATCTCAGTATTCTTGTTCCTGTGATATCTCAGTATTCCTGAATCGATGCCTTTTCGGTATTCTTGATTCTGTGATGTCTCAGTATTCTTGATTTGATGCAAGTTCAGTATTATTGATTTGGCGATATCTCAGTATTCTTGATTCTGTGATATCTCAGTATTCTTGATTCTGTGATATGTCAGTATTCTTGATTTGCTGCAAGTTCAGTATTCTTGATTATGTGATATCTCAGTATTCTTGATTCTGTGATATCTCAGTATTCTTGAGTTGATGATATCCCAATATCTCTGGTTTGCTGCAAGTTTAGTATTCTTGATTTGATGATATCTCAGTATTCTTGATTGTGGGATATCATAGTATTCTTGATTCTGTGATATCTCAGTATTTCTTGATTTGATGCTTTTTCAGCATCGCTGGTATTTTGATATCTCTGACTGGGTGATATTTCAACACGCAGGTCCACAATCATTACCAGAACCCCATTTTGATATATCTCTACCGAAAAATATGTAGAGACACATCTGAAGTTTGGTAAGTCCTCTTGCTAGCATGTCCTAGGAAAAAAACATTACGAGAACCCCGTTTGGTATACCTCTACCGAAATGAAATGTAGAGATGCACCTGAAGTTTAGCAAGTCCTCTTTCGGTGAAATTTCCCCAATCATCTGAATCGAAATCTCAACATTCTGTCCAAATAACATCAACATCAGGCATTCGTGTAGGAGTATTTCTATCTTTTCCAATACTGAGCAAGATATGCTTTTTCTTTCCATCCCCTAGATACTTTTCCATTTCTCTTTGTAGGTAGTAGCCTTATATCCCTACTTCTTTGCCGTCAATCATCACATGTAGATATATTCTATCTTTTCTACGAAATGTCGTTCTAGAATATTTGCATACTTTGTATGTTGTTTTCGGAATATCTTTGACATGTTTTGTAGAACTCGGAGGAGCCGTTTGTTCAATACTATTTTCTACTATATCATCTAGTACTGTAATTGCTAATCTGGCTTTCTTATTTGTAGGTGTTGTCTTCTCTTTTCCAAGGTGTACTACAATTGGTGACTTCGTTTCTTCTGTAACTTTCTTCATTTTTTTCTCCAGATAGTACCCAAAAACTGGAACATCATTTTCTTCAAAGTACAAACATGGTATTGTTTTCTTTCTGTACCGTACACACTTCCTGCACATGTAGTCACCCTCTGGCATAGAAATACAACTCACTGCCTTTTTCATTTTTTCATCAGGATCCAACAAATATACATTTGACTCTAGATACTCCTTTTCACTTTCTAGTATAGTTTTCTCTTTTTGCTGTAGTTAATCTCCAATATCTTTGTCGGACTCCATTGTATTGTTTTTCCACTCCATGTATTTTCTGTAGGAGGAAATATTTGCACTAGTACTTTGTCTAGTATGCATGAACGTGAGTCGCTCCAGTTATCATCAATTGTGAGTCCAAGTTCTTCTACTTGTTTACAAATCCTCTTCAATCCTTCAGTTGCATAGACTGTATGATGACCGGAATCGTTTTTCAAATAGCAAATTTTTGAATCATATTTTTTCTTGGTACAATTTGAAAACCCCACCAGATAGTATTTTCCAATAGATATGTGACTAACATATTCTATACAATCGGGAAAATCACAATACAATTGTTCTACTCGTTTTCTAATCTTTTCTATTCTCTTTCTATTTTTCTCATATGTTTTTTCCAACTCACTCAACTCCTTTTCTTTTTCCTTCCAAACTTTCTCCTGTACATTTTTGTTCACCTCTACCCATTTTCCCTTTTCCTCTTCTTCAAATATCTGTGCAATTATTTTTTCTCTTTTCTTGGTGGAGTTCATTGATATCTTTCTATTTGTTTCTTGTCGCAGAATTTGAAATGGGGGCTGCTCATCACCTATTCTGTTCTTCCCCTTTCTCTTCCATATCCACACTACACAATGTGTTGGTGGGAGGTAGTCTGTTGGTTCTATCTTCATTGTTCTAGCCTTGGAAGGATTTTGATCACAAAGGATTGTTTTCGTATCTTTTTCTTTGGTGTAGCATTCTAGTGGAGCAAATAGAAATTTTCCATTTTCGTATCGCAGTATATCAAGCACAAATATTGGGCAACGACGAAAGCCAAATGCTGACACAGCATACTTCCATGATACATTTTTTTCCATGATACTTTTGGTGAGAATGAAGTCCCTACAATTCTACCAGTGTGAGTGTTACAATACCAAACAATGTACAAAGTATTTTGAACTCTGTCTAGTATAATCATATTTCTATCAATACTCTCTGCTAGAGTTGCCCATTGATATTTTGCTGGTTGTATGTATATTATACCCGGGAGTTCTTCTACAGTTTCTTCTTGAATATGTGATCCTGACAAATGGTTGTGGTCTCCGTATATTGAAAGTTCAACTCTAGTACATCCTCGTTTTTGCACATCCGGGTGTGAAAATGTATTTCGCAAACGTTTAGACTTGGAATCAACAAAATCAGCCAGATGCCCTCCGAATATTTTTTGTACATCCCCCGCTTCAAAGTTTGAGACAATCATGTTGTATATTTTTGTTCTCACGACATTTCCACCTCTCGTTTGTATAGTAGTGAAGACATTATTTCCGACTGATTTCGTATTCTCTAGAATTGTGGGCTCTTCACTCTGCATTCCAGAAAATAGGCTCTTCGTTCTGTCAAAGTTGAAATAATCAACCAGACTGGATCTTTTCATTGTTCCAGAATAGTCTCTTGTATAATCTATAGAGTATATTCCTAGTCCAACGCTTTCTAGAATTCGACAGAGATTCATTTTCTTCTTTTCCACTACAAACATGGGAATGTTTGACACATCTATCTTTGCGAGTACATTTCCTATTGGTTTTCCTTTCCATATGCGTTCCCAGTTCTTTCTTGCTCTACTACTTGTATGCGATTCAATTATTTCTATAGTTTTCGAGATACTGCTGTTCTGATTCTTGTTCAATGGGCAATTACAGATTCTGATATTACAATAGTCTCGTCCACGTCCAATTGTTTTCGACACAAATGTTGCTATTGTTTGTACAATATTTTTTGCAGCGCCTGTTTTTCCTTCGGTTAACATCACCTTTCCTTGTTTTGCTTGAATATCCTTTTTTCCTAGATTCCCAAATACATATATATCATCGATGAAAGCTTTTTCTAACCCTGGGATAGATCGCAGTTTTGTTTTTCCACTATTCCCCTGTGTGTAGTCCACCTTTGAAATATCTGATATCAGGTTATTGTCGTAGGCATTTTCTTTTGCTCTATAGTATGCTAGATATCTACTAGAGCAAATCCCCAAAGTGCTCTCATCTATCTCCATGTTTCTTTCTTTGGTATACGTAGCTTTTTCTGAGTTCATTGTATATAATATAGGTTTAGATTAAATTCTACTTTCGGTGAAAATATGAGATTATCTGTATTGATTTGTGACAAAAACTTTGTTCAATCAATCGAGTATTTCTTGTTTATCTTTTTCAGCTATATATCCAAGTTTTTTAAACTGCATAGATATGTTTGCGATTTCATACAGATCTATTCTTTTCTGCATACCGTGTTTCACTTTTATCCAAAGATCCTCGAATCTATTTCGTAATTCATTCAGAATATCTTCGATGTCATTTTGATCTGTTCTATCATCTGACATTTCTCGTGTATCGTCGGTGTCATTTTGATTCTTGGTCTTCTTTTAGGTCTTTATGATTTTCAATATTCCATCTAATCACTGTAATTGTTTTTGAAATTCATTGACATTTCTCCCCCGTCTCATCCCTGATGCTAGCTTTGCTCTCGGTGTCCTACCTCCCGGAGACAAAACTTTTTTCTTTCTTTGAGCTACTAGGATTTTCAATTTGTCTTGCAATTCTTTGATATCTTTCCCCCATCTTTTCCCTGCTGCTATGCTTGTTTGTATATTTTTTCTGATTGAACATAGTTAGATTATTCTTGGTGCTTGTACCATTATTCTTGCTGTATGTTTGTTGTAATGTGGGATGAAAATAGCTTGTCTAACTAATCTTGCCTCCCGCCTGTCTTTCAATATTGCAAAATGTAGAAATACTCCCACAAGAGCACTTGATGTTGATGTTGTTTAGAGTCGTGTGACTGGGAAATTTCGTTGAAAGTAGCTTCGGCGAAAGTAGACATAAAATAAAATTGCGCTTTCCTGAATGAGAGTAACGCCTGAGTCCCCCCTGGCATATTTCACTAGTTGTTCTCATTCCCCGCGAGGGAAAACTGGCCTGGTACCCCCACTATCTATACTACTACTGCATTCTACCTCCTTCTCAGCAAAGAGATACGATAGTTATATATATATAACTATTGCGATAGTTATATATATATAACTATAATTCACGAATATATGATATTTATCTTATTATACCGTAATCCGCTCGTGCCAAAATAAGGTTCATTTTCAGTACAGATTTCACTTTGCCGGATTTTTTTCTTATTTTTTTTATTTCAAAAACAACTTTTTCCAAAATATGTCTATGAAAGTTATAGCGTTGACTTGTAAATAACGTAACTAATACAATAAGTGGTAGTTTATTAAAATCGGTAATGGTTTTTTTGAAATTATGATAAACTAAAAATAGCATTTCACCGTACTGATCCGATGTCGTCACCGAAACAGTACGCACTCCAACGAGCAAAAAAGCTGCGCATGCGACAATTTTTTACTATCACCCTGCGATTTACTATCACCCTGTACTATCACCCTCGTGTGATATAGTAAGAAATTACCGAAATGGGTTTGAATGTCGAACCCCGAACTAGGTTCGAATGTTGAATACCGGACAGGGTTCGAATGTCGAACCCCAAACTGACTTTGAATGTTAAATACTAAACTGGGTTCGAATTTTGAACCCCGAACTGGGTTCGAATGTTGAATACCGAACTGGGTTTGAATGTCGAACCATAAACTGGGTTCGAATGTTGAACCTCGAACAGACTTTGAATGTTGAATAACGAACTGGGTTCGAATGTTGAACCCCGAACTGGGTTCGAATGTTGTATACAAACTGGGATCGAACGTTGAATAACGAGCTTGGATTGAATGTCGAAGTTAAATACTGGAACTGGGTTCGAATGTCGAACCCCCAACTGACTTTGAATGTTAAATACCGAACTAGGTTCGAATGTCGAATCCCGAATTGGGTTCGAATGTTGAATATCGACCTGGTTTTGAATGTCGAACGCCGAACTGGGTTCAAATGTTGAATACAGTCTAGGGTTCCAATGTCGACCCCCGAACTGACTTTGAATGTTAAATACCGAACTGGGTTCGAATGTCGAACCCCGAATTGGGTTCGAATGTTGAATATCGACCTGGTTTTGAATGTCGAACGCCGAACAGGGTTCAAATGTTGAATACAGTCTATGGTTCCAATGTCGAACCCCGAACTGACTTTGAATGTTGAATACCGAAGTGGGTTCGAATGTCGAACAATGAACTGTGTTCGAATGTTGAATATCGAACTGGGTTTGAATGTCGAACCCCGAACTGGGTTCGAATGTTGAATACCGAAATGGGTTCCAATGTCGAACCCCGAACTGACATCGAATGGGGAATACCAAACTGGGTTAGAATGTCGAACCCCGGACTGACTTTGAATGTTGAATATCGAACTGGGTTCGAATGTTGAACCCCGGACTGTGTTCGAATAATGAATACCGAACTGGATTTGAATGTCCAACCCCGTAATCGGTTCGAATGTTGAATACCGAACAAGGTTCGATTGTCGAACCCCAAACTGACTTTGAATGTTTAATACCGAACTGGTTTCGAATGTCGAACCCCGAACTGGGTTTGAATGTTGAATACCGAACTGGGTTTGAATGTCGAACCCCGAACTGTGTTCGAGTGTTGAATACCGAACTGGGTTCGAATGTCAAACATCGAACTTGGTTCGAAAGTAGAGATATGGTCTAGTTAATTCGCTGCAATGTCCAGTTATTACTAGCAAGTTTTTCCGTCTACCATATCACTGCTCTGATATATTAGAATATTGTTACGTATATTATCAGCGAGAAAACATGAAAGATGAGTTATGTTGACATAATGTTCAAATACAATATATGGTCTATTTATTTCCCGGCAATGTTCAGATATTTTCCAGCTATGTCCAGTTATTTCCCAGCACGTTTTTCCGTCTACCATATCACTGCCGTGGTATTACGAATATTATTGCATCATTCGTGAGTTTGACATGAAAGTGGTCGGGAAAACATCTCAGAAATGATATGACATCATTTATTAACATACACATTTTTATCCAGTTGTTTCCCAGCTTCCCAGACCGTCGTTCCTTGTAGTTTTTCCACTGCTATGCTATAACAGAGTGTTGTTGGTTAAACTATTATCTAAAGAAATATAAAAAGATCGGACAGGGAAAGTAGCATTCAAGGAGGACAGTAAACCACAAAACACAGAAACAAACACGCAAACAGACAAACAAGAAGGCAAAAGCAATAATAAATGCAAACGACAAAATGGTTGACAATAGAGCTACCGCCTTGGAACGGTCAGTGGCGAAGTAGGCCACTGGGGGTTTAAACCGGTTCTAGGGTGCACCAAACCTCACACTTACCCTACTGTCATCCCATTAAAACAGGACAGTGTAAATAAAGAAATCCCCGCCATGATCTAATCTCTAACCAACAAGGCAGCATCAATAGGCAATATAAGTAAAACACAAATATGCTCGTGTAAATATAATACAAAAAAACAATAGCCTAGAAAGCCACAATGAAGGTACTCAGTGACTTGGCAATAGCCAGAGCAGTAAGAGAATAAACCATTAAGGGCACGACAAGAAAGATCATGGACAAACATCAAACGCCACCGTCCCAATGGGCTTTAAGTGGTGGGTTAATGTGAAGTATGAGTGAGAAAAAAAAAAGAAATAGGAGATATGATGACATAGTGTTCAAATACAATATAAAGTCCATTTATTTCCCGGCAATGTCCAGTTATTTCCCAGCTGTGTCCAGATATTTCCCAGCACGTTATTCCATCTACTATATCACTGCCCTGATGGAATGATGTATTTTATGGCTTTTTATCAGCTAGAAAAGGTGAACGATGAGATATGATGACATATTGTTCGAACACAATATATGGCCCATTTATTCTCCGTCAATGCCCAGTATTTTCCCAGCTATGTCCATTTATTTCCAAGCACGTTTTTCCGTCCACAATATCACTTGCCTGATATAATACAGTATTGTTACGGATATTATCAGCGACAAAACATAAAGATGATATATGATGACATATTGTTCGAATACGATATATGGTCCATTTATTTCCCGATAATGTCCAGTATTTTCCCAGCTATGTACAGTTAATTCCCAGTACGATTTTCCGTCTACCATATCTCTGCCGTGATATAATAGAGTATTGTTACGGATATTATTTTCTCGTTTTAGTAAGTTTGACATGAAAATGGTCGGGAAAACGTCTTACATAAAATATGATATCATTTTAATATTAACATACTAAAATTGGTCCAGGTTTTCCCCAGCTGTATCTAGTTATTTCCCAGGCCTACATTCCCTCTAGTGTTGCCTCTGCTATGATATAATAGGGTGTTGTTGGTTGTACTTTTATCTAAGTAGTGTGATTAATATGAAATATGGGCGAGAAAACATGACATTCGAACCCAGTTCCAGTATTTAACTTCGACATTCAATCCAAGCTCGTTATTCAACGTTCGAACCCAGTTTGTATACAACATTCGAACCCAGTTCGGGGTTCAACATTCGAACCCAGTTCGTTATTCAACATTCAAAGTCTGTTCGAGGTTCAACATTCGAACCCAGTTTATGGTTCGACATTCAAACCCAGTTCGGTATTCAACATTCGAACCCAATTCGGGATGCGACATTCAAACCCAGTTCGGTATTCAACATTCTAATCCAGTTTGTATTCAACATTCTAACCCAGTTTGGTATTCATCATTCGAATCCAGTTTGTATTCAACATTCGAACCCAGTTCGGGGTTCGACATTCAAACCCCGTTCGGTATTCA
>JAWPHD010024751.1:0-18340 GCA_037043455.1 Cyrtodaria siliqua | reverse complement strand
AGTTTCTCTGTGATGTCAGTTTACCTCAATATATTGTGATAAATCATTATTCAGAACAAATTTAATATATATTTTTTTTTTCATAAAATGTTTTAGGGTCGGCCCTTTAAAAATTGGGTGGTCGGAAACACAGGTTTTTTGTTTTTTTGGCCTAAGTAAAAATAATCGCTTAAAAAGCCACTTAATGGACAACTCTGTACTAAAAGTAAGGATATCACAATTCGTAATTGCTTTTGAATTTAAGGTTATTTTTTATCTTTACCTATCAGCAAAACATGTACCCAGTTAAATACATTCATCTCTTGCACAATTATGTAGAATTATTGAATAATGTCATTTATCAAATAACGTCATATGTATGCCATTCCATAGCCTCATTTCATATCTGTTGATATTTCCACATGTTTAATAACATTAGATGACGTCATGCATTATAAGGACGGTATACTCTATTTTAGTAAACTCAAAACTCAACTTTTAATTTCTCAAAACAAATGATTTCATATCATGAAATTAATCTTACATTTGTGTTCATTACATTTGAATAAATATATAATTTGCAAAAACAATCATAATATTTTACTTGCTAAGACTTAAAAACTTATTTCATATAGTTTCATATGAAACAGACAGGTATGTAAGATCCTCTGTAAATGTATAACATGACTAGGAGCAAATAAAACTTAAACTACTGTTTACCGTAATGGTCATGTATTTTCAGTGATCAGTGTAACAGTTCTCGACGACACTGTCCCTGAGTTAGATAAGACTATAGTGGTCAAGCTGACCAATGCTGTGGGTGGGGCATTGATCGTCGAGGGTATAACAACCATCGTTGTCATGGCAAATGACAACGTTGCCGGTGTGTTGTCACTCAGCACTACATCTGTTCAGGCTAGGGAAGGTAATATATATTTTTGGAATATAGTTCTAATATATATAATGCGGATTTCTCTGATAAATTCTTATACTTCGATCATAATTTTGCTTTTAGGTTTAAAGGAAGACAAATCAATGACGAAAATGTCTTGTTAACTCTTTTTAGCTCTACTGGCCAAGGGCCAGCAGAGCTTATGGGATGGTGTGTTGTCCGTAGTCCGTCGTCCGTCTGTCGTCTGTCGTCCGTCGTCTGTTAACTTTTGTCTCGTTAAGACAATAGGGCCTTCATTTTTCATCCGATCTTTACCAAACTTAAACAGATTGTTAATATCAATGAAAGCTCGGACAAGTTCGAAAACCAGCCAGATCGGACCAGTAACAGCAGAGTTGTGGCCCTTGATTTAGTTAAAAATGCTATATCTTGCCTCGTTAAGACGATAGGGCCTTTATTTTTCATCCAATCTTTACCAAACTTTATCAGATTGTTAATATCAATGATAGCTCGGACAAGTTCGAAAACCAGCCATATCGGACTAGTAACAGCGGAGTAATGGCCCTTGATTTAGTTAAAAATGCTATATTTTGCCTCGTTAAGACAATAGGGGCTTCATTGTTCATCAGATCTTTACCAAACTTTATCAAATTGTTAATGTCGTTGAGAGCTTGAACAAGTTCGAAAACCAGCCATATCGGACCAGTAACAGTGGAGTTAAGGCCCTTGATTTAGTTAAAAACGCTATATTTTGCCTCGTTAAGACGATAGGGGCTTCATTGTTCATCCGATCTTTACCAAACTTTATCAGATTGTTAATATCAATGAAAGCTCGGACAAATTTGAAAACCATTCATATCGAACCAGTAACAGCGGAGTAATGGACCTTGATTTAGTTCAAAATGCTATATTTTGCCTCGTTAAGACGATAGGGCCTTCATTTTTCATCCGATCTTTTCCAAACTTTATCAGGTTGTTCATGGCGATGAAAGCTCGGTCAAGTTCGAAAACCAGCCAGATCGGACCAGTAACAGCGGAGTTATGGCCCTTGATTTAGTTAAAAAGGCCATATTACGATAGGGCCTTCGTTTTTCGTCCGATCTTTACCAAACTTTACCAGATTGTTAATATAAATGAAAGCTCGGACAAATTCGAAAACCAACCAGATCGGACCAGAACAGCGGAGTTATGGCCCTTGATTTAGTTAAATATACTATATTTTGCCTTGTTAATACGATAGGGCTTTCATTTTTCATCCGATCTTTACCAAACTTTACCAGATTGTCAATTTCAATGAAAGCTCCAACAAATTTCAATACCAGCCAGATTGGACCATTTACACTGGAGTTATGGCCCTTGATTTTCTGAAATATGCTATATTTTGGCCTCATTAAGAAGAAAGGGCCTTCATTTGGCCTGATTTCAGTGAAACTTTTCAAGAATGATCAGTACCAAGCCTAGTTGTACATGTCGTCACCGTGTTCTGGTTGAATGATTTTGGCGGAGTTATGTCCCTTTAAAGGTTTTAATACACAAACTTTGTCTGGACTAGTTCTCCTGAACGTCTCCTCACATTTCAACCAAACTTTACAGGGATGATCAGCACCAAGCATAGTTGTGCATATCGTCGTCGCATTCCAGTTAACAGATTATTATGGCCCTTTAAAGGTTTCTGATACACAAACATTTTCCGGGCTAGTTCTCCTGAGCCCTGTCTTGATTTTAACGAAACTTGACAAGGATGATCAGTATCAGGTCTACTTGTGCAAATCATTGCCATGTTCCGGTTGAATGATTTTTGGCAGAGTTATGGCCCTTTAAAGGTTTTAATACACAAACTTTGTCTGGACTAGTTCTCCTGAACGCCTCCCCACATTTCAACGAAACTTTACAGGGATGATCAGCAGCAAGCATAGTTGTGCATATCATCGTGGCATTCCGGTTAATAGATTTTTGATGGAGTTATGGCCCTTTAAAGGTTTTTGATACACAAACATTTTCCGGGCTAGTTCTCCTGAACCCCTGACTGGATTTTAACGAAACTTGAAAAGGATGATCAGTATCAAGCCAAGTTGTGCATATCATTGCCATATTCGGGTTGAATGATTTTTGGCAGAGTTATGGCCCTTTAAAGGTTTTAATAGCCAAACGTTGTCCAGATTAGTCTCTTCTGAACTCCTTGCTGCATTTCAACGAATCTTGATGGGGATGATCAGTACCAAGCCTAGTTGCACCTGTCATTGCCGTGTTTTGGTTGAATGAATTTTAGCAGAGTTATGACCCCTTAAAGGTTTTAATACATTAACTTTGTACAGACTAGTTCGCTGGATTTCAGCAAAACTTGTCAGTGACAATCAGTACCAAGCCTAGTTGCGTATATCTTCACCATGTTCCGGTTGAACAATATTTGAAAGAGTTATGGCCCCTTATACATAAACTTTATCTAGAGCCAGTAGAGTGTCCACAGGCCCTCTTGGGCCTCTTGTTTTGATAAAAGTCTTTTGTTGTAATATTGATGATATGACTATCTCTTGTGACACAGGAGACACGGTGACCCTAGACGTGTTACGTAGCCCATCGGAACAGGGTACAGTAAGCGTTGACTGGTATATTCAGGGACTCAATGGACTTGACCCGGCATTAGGATTCACAAATTACCAAGGCAATGTCCAGTTTCTGCCGGTACGTACTTTGTTGTAAAACTTTCATGATTCAAAATGCATACATTCTTTTGACATAATTCTTATTCATATAGTATATGTAATGATAACATTGGATCTTCCATTTATGCGTTACATAGAAGAAGTCAATGAAGTTCTGTCTATTTTGTGCACATTTTCTTAAACTTGCTTTAGCCCCGTGTGGTTCCCAGGGCCCCCGTTTGGTCACGGGGCAAAGAATAGGGCCACTGCAGATCCCTTTGGAGGGGCAGGCAGAGGGGTAGAATCCCCCCAAATTCATGTTCATTTTATCATTTCTTGTTCATGTTCATTAAAGGTCTTCATCATAATCCCTGCATTGTTTCAGGTGCTATCTCGCTCGCATCAAAAGAGCAGTGGCAGAAAAACAATAACGTGGCTGCAGCGTAAATGGAGTTTCTACGATAGAATTTGCAGCAACTCTGCAGTTCAGGGTGAGAAGGTTCTAGGCCCATTTTCCATATTTTATCTCGATGTACATGGAAGATGAGCCTGGCATGTTCATGCCTGTTAGGTGCCATATAACCTTTTCATGTGTTGGAGCGCTTTAAAACCCCAATTCAATTCAATTCTTAAACTTGCATGCTTTTGCCTTTACTATAGAAACTTGATATGAAAGTTTAAAAAGTCACGATGTTTGTAATGACTTAACAACATTTTGCCAATTTTGCTTTTCTAACTCCAGAATGAAGGCAGGAAGACAATAGTCCTGGATGTACTCAATGACAATATACCCGAGGTTAACGAGGAGTATCAACTGCAGTTAACAAACGTGAAAACTACAGGTCCGATTTGTCTTCAGTTTTAGTTTACATAGTTCAGTGCACTCACTACATAGTTACATGCACTTACTACATAGTTCATTGTACTGTACTAACTACATAGTTCAGTGTACTACATAGCTAAGTGCTCTCACAACATAGTTCAGTGCACTCACTACATAGTTACATGCACTTACTACATAGTTCATTGTACTAACTACATAGTTACATGCACTAACTACATAGTTCAGTGCACTCATTGCATAGTTCAATGCACTCACTACATAGTTACATGCACTAACTACATAGTTCAGTGCACTCACTTCATAGTTAAGTGCACTCACAACATAGTTCAGTGCACTCACTACATAGTTACATGCACTCACTACATAATTACATGCACTTCCAACATAGTTACATGAACTCACTAGATAGTTACATGCACTAACTACATAGTTCAGTGCACTCACTGCATAGTTCAATGCACTCACTACATTGTTACATGCACAAACTACATAGTTCAGTGCACTCACTGCATAGTTAAGTGCACTCACAACATAGTTCATTGCACTTACTACATAGTTACATGAACTCACTAGATAGTTACATGCTCTAACTACATAGTTAAGTGGACTCACAACATAGTTCAGTGCACTCATTACATAGTTACATGCACTCACTACATATTTACATGCAATTACTACATCGTTCAGTCTAATCATGCATGCACTACATAGTTACATGCACTCACTACATAGTTCAGTGCACTCACTAAATATTTCAGTGCTCTCACTACATATTTCAGTGCACTCACTACATAGTTCAGTGCACTCAATACATAGTTCAGTGCACTCAATACATAGTTCAGTGCACTCACTACATAGTTGTATGCAATTACTACATAGCTCAACTCACAACATAGTTCAGTGCACCCATTAAATAATTCAATACACTCACTACATAGTTCAGCGCATTCACAACATAGTTTATTGCACTCACTACATAGTTACACACATTGTTCAACTCACTACATATATGAGTGCACTCACAACATAGTTCAGTTCACTCTTAACATGGTTCAGCACACTCACTACATAGTTAAGTGCACTCACAACATAGTTCAGTGCACTCACTACATAGTTACAGGTATTCACAACATAGTTCAATGTACTCACTACATAGTTCAATGCACTCACTACATAGTTCAATGCATTCACTACATAGTTCAATGCACTCACTACATAGTCCAATGCACTCACAACTTAGTTCAATGCATTCACTACATAGTTCAATGCACTCACTACATAATACAATGCACTCACAACTTAGTTCAATGCATTCACTACATAGTTCAATGCACTCACTACATAGTTCAATGCACTCACAACATAGTTCAATGCACTCACTACATAGTCCAATGCACTCACTACTTAGTTCAATGCATTCACTCCATAGTTCAATGCACTCACTACATAGTTCAATGCACTCACAACATAGTTCAATGCACTCACTACATAGTTCAATGCACTCACTAAATAGTGCAATGCACTCACTACATAGTTCAATGCACTCACTACATAGTTCAGTGCACTCACTACATAGTTCAATGCTTTCACTACATAGTTCAATGCACTCACTACATAGTTCAATGCACGCACTACATAGTTCAGTGCACTCACTACATAGTTCAATGCACTCACTACATAGTTCAATACACTCACTACATAT
Source organism: Cyrtodaria siliqua (assembly GCA_037043455.1). Taxonomy (NCBI): domain Eukaryota; kingdom Metazoa; phylum Mollusca; class Bivalvia; order Adapedonta; family Hiatellidae; genus Cyrtodaria; species Cyrtodaria siliqua. The sequence continues at coordinate 12,281 of JAWPHD010024751.1, read as the reverse complement.
TCACAGGCACTCACAACACAGTTCAATGCACTCACTACATAGTTCAATGCACTCACTACATAGTTCAATACACTCACTACATAGTTCAATGCTTTCACTACATAGTTCAGTGCACTCACTACATAGTTCAATACATTCACTAAATAGTTCAATACACTCACTACATAGTTACATATACTCACTACATAGTTCAATGCACTCACTACATAGTTCAATACACTCACTACATAGTTGAATGCACTCACTACATAGTTCAATGCTTTCACTACTTAGTTCAATGCACTCACTACATAGTTCAATACACTCACTACATAGTTACATACACTCACTACATAGTTCAATGCTTTCACTACATAGTTACAGTGTGCAAACAGCAAAGTGCATAACATATGTTATTATACATCACGTGAACATAAAATTGCATTTATTGTTTTTGTTACCATGATGATGAAAATAAACAATATTTTTGATGAATAAAATAAATGTTGCATCCCAGATTAAGTATTCAATACATGCCTATAATGAACAATTACCGAATGCAGTCTGCAGATATAACTACTCATGTGATTTTTGTGTTGAGGTTGTGCCTCAGTCAACATTATTTTTCTCAGCTGTCACTCTCACTGGGATGCAGTATTATTATATTATTATTTTGCACTAGGTGTTGGTATAAGTGGATCTGCAACTGTGAACCCCCTGATGCGTACAGCCACCATCACCATACAGGGCAGCAATAACCCACATGGAGTGGTTCAGTTTGGAAGTAACTCACTCAACGTCCGAGTCAATGAAGCCAGCAATACTGTCAATATACAGCTTGATAGGAAGTTTGGTGCTATAGGTAACTTCGGTCTGTTTGGCTGGCTTGCTGGGTGTCTTTCTGTCTGTCTGTCTGTCTGTCTGTCTGTTTGAATCAGTGAAGCGTGCAATACTGCCGATTTACAGCTTGGTATAGCCTTATATTAGGCTTCAGACCTCTGTCCCATGTGAGTTCACTTCATGATGGTAAACTTCATCCATCATCTCATCTCCCTCTGAGGGAATAATAAGACGTGTTAATGGGACCCAAAACCTCATTCCAATTTATAGGAGGTTTAGCGTTACAGGTAACTCTTGTTGTCGAGCCTATTAACGGATTTCAACTTAGCAATCACAAAATAATGTCATCCGGGTGTATGTTTGTCAGTCTGTTCGTTCATTAGTCAATGCGTCTGACTTTCATTTGTTTATATCTTCTTCATTACTTGCAGGATTTTTACTAAACTTCACACCACAATCAGAGCCTATTTACGGATCTCGACTTAGCAATCACAATATCGTCCTGGTGTATGTGTGTGTCAGTTTGTTCATCCCTTAGTCCGTCCGTTTGTGGGTCCAACTTTCATTTGTTTATATCTTCTTCATTACATGCAGGATTTCTACAAAATTTTACCAAAATGTTCCTCATATGCATCTTACATCACATGCACAATTTCTGGTCGCTGTGACCTACTTTCAACGAATTAAAGGTCACATCCAGTCTCCACTACTATATTTGTATTTTGCTACTGTCTTGCAGGATTTTCACCAAACTTCACCAGAATGTTCCTTATATACATCTGTGATCTGCTTCGGATAAAAAGTAGGTGATGTCCAGTCTCCGCTACGACATGCTTACCTTACTCATTTCTTGAAGGATTTTCACCAAACTTCACCAGAATGTTCCGTATATGCGTCTAAGATCATGTGCAAAATATTGACATGAAGAATCATAAAATCTACCCCGGTAAATAGTACAACAATATACCATTTATCTTTTTTAAAAAGACTTCTTTAAAATACCGCCTTACCTATACATTAATTATACCTATGTTTATTTTGTAGGCATCATAAGGGTGGACTACGAAATAACCCAGGGCTCCGTATCAGTCACCAATAATGAGCTGGTGTTGGCCGAAGCTTCTGTTGACTTTTTGTCCCAGAAGAAGTATATTGACATGGGTAATGGAGTATCTTCAGCGAGCATCCCTGTCACTGTCATCGACGATGACCTTGCGGAGGTGGATGAGGTGTTTATAGTGCGGCTTCTCTCAGTCAGTCTGATAAACCAGTCCACAACTGCGGATCCTCCTGTGTTAGGTATGGCATGTTTATAGTGAGGCTTCTCTCTGTCAGTCATATAAACCAGTCCACAACTGCGGATCCTCCTGTGTTAGGTATGACATGTTTATAGTGCGGCTTCTCTTGGTCAGTCTGATAAACCACTCAACAACTGCGGATCTGTCTGTGTTTGGTATGGCATGTTTATAGAGCGGCTTCTCTCGGTCAGCTGATTAACCAGTCCACAACTGCGGATCCTCCTGTGTTAGGTATGGCATGTTTTTAGTGAGGATTGTTTTGGTCAGTCTGATAAACCAGTCCACAACTGCAAATCCTCCTGTGTTATGTATGACATGTTTATAGTGCGGCTTCTCTTGGTCAGTCTGATCAACCAATCCACAACTGCAGATCCTTCTGTGCTAGGTATGGCATGTTTTAATGTGGCTTCTCTCGGTCAGCTGATAAACCAGTCCACAACTGCGGATCCTCCTGTGTTAGGTATGGCATGTTTTTAGTGAGGATTGTTTTGGTCAGTCTGATAAACCAGTCCGCAACTGCAGATCCTCCTGTGTTAGGTATGGTATGTTTATACTGAGACCTCTCTTGGTCAGCCTGATCAACCAATCCACAACTGCGGATCATCTTGTGTTAGGTATGGCATGTTTAGTGTGAGGCTTCTATCTCAGATCTGGGTGAAAATAGCTTTAATAGCTGACCTAATTCCTGTACTACAATTGTAAACCATTTTTGGAAAGAAATTTTGAAGAAAACAACAATCTGTTATTTGATGAAGGATGACTTTGCATTAAAAATGTCCTATGAAAATCTACTTTCACATGTGAAATTATTATTTCAAAAGGTAAGGTATTTTTATTTACCACTAAAAACATCTGTTTCACTGATTTATAACTTGTATATGGTACATACTAGTGAAATTGTGTAAATAAAGAATTGGCAGAAACAAGCGCACCAAACAATAATTCATTTCTGCTAACTGTCTGAAATGTTTATTGTGTGATCACACCTAGCCATTGATTAACCTTTTAACTAGAAAAACAGAAAACCTTGTGTATGCCTCTGTCCCACCATTACAATGTATTGCTGTGTTCTGTAGGAAGTAGCGGTACTGTATCACAAGTGATCATCAATGCCAACGATGGAACCAAGGGTGAGGCCGTCTTCTCTGCAGACTCTGCCAAGTGAGTAACTCTCCTCGTAGGAATAGTCGCCAAAAGGGGAAGGGGAACTTGCAAATCAGGGAGATTTTAAGTTAATGTATGAAGACGGCTCATAAACACATTATAGGTTATTTAGAGCTGTCCCAGAGAGAAGGGAAGGATACGGGAATCTGGGAACCTGCCCCACTTTTCTGAATAGATTCCTATGTTTCTTTAACATGCTCGGAGGATGGACTCCGATACACATGACCGCCCTATCCAATCGATGAGAAGACAAAGGTAAAGTGTCTTACCAAAGAACACATCAACGAAACTGACACGTGAGGCTTGAACCCCGGTCCTCCAGTTCTATATCGATCCCTTTGTTCAAGTCCACCTTGCTATCTGCTGGGTCACTCAAATCCGTGGGTCATACCAGCCCCTTTCAAAGGAGTGATGTAGATTTTCGTTGCTTTTTTTCGGGTTTTCAAGGAAAAAATCCAAATGTCCAATCTGATCAAGAAATATTGAACCATTATTGTTAAAGCTCATCAAATATATGAAAAAAAATTGAGAGCTAATATCTGAATGCTTTTTTTGTTGTTCTGTTTTTCTTCATCATTTTTCAAAATGAGGCTAGACTCTTGAATCTGACACCCTTAAATGAGCTCTTTGTTGATATGTTTCATAGCATTCTTGCTGATGAAGTGAGCCGTAACATATCGCTGACGGTGATGCGGAATCGTGGAACTTTTGGGGACGTGTCCGTGTTCTTCTACGCTCAAAGTATCGTGGATGGTACAAACCTTGGCCTCGATTACAAGATCACTCCTCAGGTGTGTGTTTTATTTGTCTTTCAATAAGGTACACTGACAAGGATCCAGTCTTTGACCATTTGCAAACCACAGTATGTTCAATGGGTGTTGACTATTATAATAAAAAAATAAATAATATTTTCCTTGATTTTGTGAATTGAATATTCATCTTCATTTTGTATTGTTGATATAAAAGTGAACACTCATTAAATGTTTTGAATCCCTGCATTAGAACCAGCTGATGTAGCCCCTGGTGAAGGGTCTAATTTATAAATAGCAATACAGGATACAGAAAAACATTAGTAAACCTGCATCAGAACCAGCTGTCAGATAGGGCCCCTGGTGAAGGGTCTAATGTATAAATTGCAGTATATCATATAGAAAACGATGAATAAACCATTTTAAAACCATGTTTAATAGAATATAATTATCATGGTTTGGGATGTCTAAGAAGTGTTGATGGAAAAAAGACATTGTTCTAAATAATTTATTGTAAACTTATTTGAATAAATTTAAAATTATGTAGAGCGCTATAGAAAATTATAATTTTAACAATCTAGTGTTTTGTAACAAGAATTGATTTTCATTTTTAGACGTTTATGTGGTTTTAAATGCTGGTAGTTTTAAGCTTTAACACTTTATAGTAAATTTTGCCATTCATTACTGGCATTAATTAAAATCCGGATAAATGCCGAAAAAAATAAATATTTATATATATTCCGTCACAACAGTAGCTGCAATAACGGGCCTTAGGAGAATGATAATGACAAAAAAAGTGCAAAAGAGACGACTACTGCCAGTGTATTATTAGACAGTGGACTAGCCAGTTTCTATTGAGACATCGGATGCATGCTCAGTAGCTCTGCCTCCTTGATAAATGAAATTTATTCAAAATTTAACGTAATTATTTTTAAACATTCAAGTGAATGTAATTTTTTTTAGTTTGTTAGATGTTATTCTTGTTATAGTTCAAGTATTCAAGTTTCCAGGTAAAGAACACATGACTTATAACACAAATATTGGCAGAATGAAATCAGAATACAGCTGTATATTCAGAGCTATTATACTGTTCACCAATACAGGAAATACTTTCAGGGCAGGAAAATTTGTTGAGTTATATTTGAATGGTCAAATTGATAAATTGTTAAAGAATTTATCTAAATTTTTACTTGTCCTGCATCAATGACCACTCGTTATCATGGTGAGTGGACGAGTGAAATTTTTGTGCCCAGAACGTTTGACACAAACTTGTCAATAATAAAAAATTTAATAAATGCAGAATCAAAATGTATTCTTGCAATCGATTTACGATGCCTGGGATAATAGTATTGTTACATGCCTTACAAATAAACAGACATACTGTTTTAAGGTTTTCAAACAAGATATTACTATATATTTAGCTCTACTGATCAGAGATCAGCAGAGCTTATGCCGTGGTGCGCTACTGATCAGAGATCAGCAGAGCTTATGCCGTGGTGCGGCGTCCGTCGTCCGTCCGTCCGTCCGTCCGTCTGTCCGTCCGTCCGTCTGTCTATCCGTAAACTTTTATTTGTAGCGACTTCACAGCTGAAACTACTGGATGGATATTCATGAAACTTTACAGAAATGTTGCCCATAAAGTCTAGTTGATCCTAGCAAAAATTCATGTTGATGTGAAATCCAAGATGGCCGCCAAAGCTAAAAATAGAGTTTTAAAATACAAGTTTGTAGCGACTTCTTCTTGAAAACTATAAGTGATATTGATATGGGACTTTTTCTAAAATGATCAGCATGACATGATGTTGATCCTAGTCAAAAATCATTTTGATTCAACGTTAAACATGGCTGCCAGCGGCCATCTTTGTTTACATAGAGTTATATAGTAAAAACTTGTAGCGACTACTTCTCTGAAACTACTTGGCGGATTGTCCTGAAACTTTACAGGAATGTTGCTCTTGATGTCTAATTGATCCTAGAAAAATTTCAGGTCGGCCGGAAATTCAAGATGGCCGTCACAGCTGAAAATAGATTTTTAAAAAATAAGTTTGTAGCGACTACTTCTTGAAAATTATAAGTGATATTGATATGGGACTTTTTCTAAAATGATCAGCATTACCTGATGTTGATCCTAGTCAAAAATCGTTTTGATTCAACGTTAAACATGGCTGCCAGTGGCCATCTTTGTTTACATAGAGTTATATAGTAAAAACTTGTAGCGACTACTCCTCTGAAACTACTTGGCGGATTGTCATGAAACTTTACAGGAATGTTGCTCTTGATGTCTAATTGATCCTATCAAAATTTCAGGTTGGCCGGAAATTCAAGATGGCCGTCACAGCTAAAAATAGATTTTTAAAAAATAAGTTTGTAGCGACTACTTCTTGAAAACTATAAGTGATATTGATATGGGACTTTTTCTAAAATGATCAGCATGACATGATGTAGATCCTTGTGGAAAATTATTTTGATTCGACATTAAACATGGCTGCCAGTGGCCATCTTTGGTTACATAGAGTTATATAGTAAAAACTTGTAGCGACTACTCCTCTGAAACTACTTGACGGATGTTCATGAAACTTCACAGGAATGTTGCTCTTGATGTCTAGTTGATCCTAGAAAAATTTCAGGTCGGCCAGAAATTCAAGATGGCCGCCACAGCTAAAAATAGATTTAAAATAAATAAGTTTGTAGCGACTACTTCTTCAAAACAATAAGAGATATTGATATGGGACTTTTTCTAAAATGATCAGTATGACATGATGTTGGTCCTTGTCGAAAATCGTTTTGATTTGACCTTAAACATGGCTGCTTTGTTTACATAGAGTTATATAATGAAAACTTGTAGCGACTACTTCTTTGAAACTACCTGACGGATTTTCATGAAACTTCACAGGAATGTTGCTCTTAATGTCTTATTGATCTTAGCAAAATTTCAGGTCGGCCGGAAATTCAAGATGGCCGCCACGGTTCAAAATAGATTTTCAAAAAACAAGTCTGTAGCGACTACTTCCTGAAATCAAAATCAATCAGTAGAGCTTCAAGGTCATTGACCTCTTGTTATTTTAAGGTGACCATACTCCTAAATCTGTACAATAAGCGGTTGTTACCAGATTTAATCGATATGTTTTGTGTATTATATGTCGAGGGGTGAACTCGAAATTATTGAAACTAACACAATGTTTTCATGTTGAGTCCTTGATGCACTGATTAAATACATAAATTTACCAACAGGAGTATTTTTGTATCAAAAACGTTGGCAAGAAAGGCAGTAACAAAACATGGACTTTTTGCAGAAAGGTTTTAATGTTGATTGTTCGCCTCCATTGCCGGTATAGTAAAAGTGCTGCGTCTAAAACTCCGCAGGTTCGAATCCCACAGATATGCGGTACTGGTTCTACCCAGGAAAAATGGGGTGGTCTACCTCGACCACAAAAAAAATGAATATCGTAGATGGCTGAACATGCGCTAAAAATGACAAAACACATTTCAATCATCAACAAGTTTACATAAAATGGCTGTCACTTTTAATACTGGTTACCTTTGGTGATGGGTCTCTGTTCTTATGTTATGTAGTTAAATTTTATTTTATGACATATGCTGCAAGTTTGAATATATTCACTCTTTTATTTCAATTTAAATCACATGGTATGACTTGACTTTAATTTTGTGCCAAAAACAATAATATTTGTATCAAAGGGGAAAAAAAGGAAAGAAGAATGCTTTTTCCTGATAGCAGGGGTCAAAATTTGTGTTGCTATTTTGTTAGTGGTATTGGCTGAAAGTTACTGATTTGTGGGAGATATATTTTATGTTCTGACTTTAGTACTTTTGGGTTACAAACTCCTTTGCTACAAATATTGCAACTGAAATTGGTACAAAATATTGCCTTCACTGATTTTGCTGTGGGGACACATGGCAATCGTGAGGTCTGTTTGAAACATTATAATGTTTTCTCCGAAAGTAAAATTATCCCAGTCATTAATATTGATTTTGAAGTACCTAATGGTCTTAAAAAGAGATGGACACTCGGGTCTTTGTGTAATATCTTATTACATTAACATTCTAACTTAACTACTCCAACATGTGCCAAAATAGCCTATGTAGCTGCAAATAGTGGTTGAGCTGCGATCCAAAGGGAATGCCAGAGCGAGTCTTATCAGTAAAAGCTGAAATAAATTTTGCAGAATCAGAGATCTGATTGGGGGTTTATGTCCATCATGTTCTTCAAAACTATGGTTAATAAAATTAACCTCTCCGCATACCTATAATATGTCATACATTGTGTGTAAAATAAGAATAAAAAACATACATTTTGAATAATTTAGCTTTTGTTTAGAGTTCTAATTGATTTTAACTTCCACTATAACAACATGGAAATATTGTTGTTTTCAAACTAAATTTAGGTGAAAAATAGCAAGATTGCCATGTGTCTCTTCATTGGTTGGGTACTCACCTTTTCTGTTTGTACGAAACTTTGTTCATCACAGCACGTTTTATCAAGGTCTCGGTTGTCGGTTGACTGGTGCATTCCACCATTTTGTAAAGAAAGGTAAGTAATTGGCTTATTGTTTGTGTTTAATTTTAGTCAGTCCCATACCTCGCAACCTAGTATAATGGCTCATTATTGGAGCACAGTTGAACATGACTTTGATTTCAATATGTTTTATTCACAGTTTTATAAATAATACAGGTTGTCAAAATATTTTATAGAAAAAACATAATTGAATTGCAAATGGATTCAGAAGTAAAATTAAGAGTCTGTTGTGAGTCTGTTTCCCTAAATCTTAATTATATGGAATATATAATTACACATGTTAAATATCCATTCAGTGTGCATAAATGTGAGTCCCTATCCAATTTACGCTTAGTTTGGTCTAGCTTGGTCATATTGTTGTTAAATGAAATTTTTAAATTGCAGTGTTGTATATTTATTTTATAATTTCTGTCTCTAACTCTTGTCAAGTGAGAAAGTGTTGATTCTTATTGATGGCGGAGGTATACAGGACTGGTTCTACCCAGGAAAAATGGGATGGTTGGCCTCTACCACAAAAAAATTGACTGATAATGGCCCTACATGTGCTAAATATGACATAAAAAAATTCAAATTGTTAAAAGTATGTCAATTAACATGTTGATATTGTACACATTATTTCAGCTGTCTGTAGCTTTATAAGATAATATGAAACTTATATTTTCTGTTTTGTGATTTCCATAAAATCTTTATCAAAAAAGTTCACAGAAAGGAGCTCAGAAAATCCATATAAGGAGAGTTCATGTTTGGTTTAATCTAAAAATATTTTAAAACTAAACTCATAATCCTGATTTCTTTGGACGTGTTTCCAGGAGTTAGTGTTCCTGAATGGAGACCGGAGTAAGCAGATTCAGATAGAGATAATCAACGACGACTTGCCAGAGCCAGATGAGGTGTTCGAGGTTATACTCTCTAACCCCAAAAATGGACTGGTTCTTGGAAATCCCAGTAGAGGTGAGAAATATTTGTGTGAATGTAAGTGACACAGTCTGAAATGTTATGTTAAAAAATGTCTTATCATGAACAGGTTATTGTACTCTAAAATGACAGTGGGACTATAAACCTTAGCTACACACTCAAATATGCGGTCTTTGTTTCAAAATATTTCTCAAAAATGAATGTGATGAAATTAGATAATCCCAGTAAAGTGTAAAGCAGCAATTTATCTTTAACAAAATAAATATGTTAACATTGTAACAGTTGCATTGTAACGATTTACTGATTTGATTAATATGAATACCTTATTCACCTTTATTTCCATTTCAGCTTCTGTTACAATACTTGCGAATGATGACTCGGGAGGGTTTATCTACTTTGAATCGGTTGACCTAGTGACCTTAAATGAACCAACGCCAGATGAGTCTGTGGTTTCTTCTATTGACCTGGTTATCCTGCGAGGACCGGGAATATATGGGGTGGTCAATGTGCCATACGAGATTGTGCCTGAGCTGGTTACCAACAGAGATGACCTTTCACCAATGCAGGGCACCATCACCTTTCAAAATTTACAGGTTTGTTACGATCGTTACAAGTTTTTCAAATAATATTGTTTCACTTTTAAAGAGAATGGAGGCAGTCTGAAAGAATTATGTGTGTTAATTCAAATACAAACACAGCCATCATTATAATGTGGTTGAGTTTCATATCAGTTCACTAAACTGGAGCTTATGTACCACATATGTATTGTTTATGAAATAGTTTGGTCTGGAAAACTTGAAGATTGCCTCTAAGTCGCTTTATAAAAGTTGGTAACCTCCATTCGGTTTTTAAATAACTACCAACACACTTGCTTTGAGGTTGTACATGTATTTTATTGACAGTTTTGAAAGGCTGCTGAAGAGTCGTTGCTTGTTAGACTAGTTTCATCTTTTTAGCTCTACTGGCCAAAGGCCAGCAGAGCTTATGGGATGCCGAGTTGTCCGTCGTCCGTCCGTCCGTCGTCCGTCCGTCGTCCGTCGTCCGTCCGTTGTTAACTTTTGTCTCGTTAAGACGATAGGGCCTTCATTTTCCATCCGATCTTTACCAAACTTTAACAGGTTGTTAATATCAATGAAAGCTCGGATGAGTTCGAAAACCAGTCAGATTGGACAAGTAACAGCGGAGTTATGGCCCTTGATTTAGTTAAAAATGCTATATTGCTAAATTTGGCCTCGTTAAGACGATAGAGCCTTCATTTTTCATCCTATCTTTACCAAACTTTACCACATTGTTAATATCAATGAAAGCTCGGACAAGTTCGAAAACCAAACAGTTCGGACCAGTAACAGCGGAGTTATGGTCCTTGATTTAGTTAAAAATGCTATATTTTACCTCGTTAAGAGGATAGGGCCTTCGTTTTTCATCCTATCTTTACTAAACTTTACCACATTGTTAATATCAATGAAAGCTCAGACAAGTTCGAAAACCAGCCATATCGGACTAGTATCAGCGGAGTTGTAGCCCTTGATTTAGTTAAAATTGCTATATTTTGCATCGTTAAGACGATAGGGGCTTCATTGTTCATCCGATCTTTACCAATCTTTATCAGATTGTTAATGTCATTGAAATCTCGAACAAGTTTGAAAAAGAGCCATATCGGACTAGTAACAGCGGAGTTATGGCCCTTGATTTAGTTAAAAATGCTATATTTTGCCTCGTTAAGACTATAGGGGCTTCATTGTTCATCCCATCTTTTCCAAACTTTATCAGATTGTTAATATCAATGAAAGCTCGGACAAGTTCGAAAACCAGCCATATCGGACCAGTAACGTCGGAGTTATGGCCCTTGATTTTCTTCAAAATGATATATTTTGCCTCGTTAAGACGATAGGGCCTTCATTTTTCATCCGATCTTTACCAAACTTCATCAGATTGTTAATGTCTATGAAAGCTTAGTCAAGTTCGAAAACCAACCAGATCGGACCAGTAACAGCGGAGTTATGGCCCTTGATTTAGTTAAAAATGCTATAATTTGCCTCGTCATACGATAGGGCCTTCATTTTGCATCTGATCTTTGCCAAACTTTACCCAGATTTTACGACGGTCTTTTTTATATTATAATTAATTTTATTTTAATTATTATAATTTTTATTTGTCTCGATTTAATTTTTTTTTTTTTTTTTTTTTTTTTTTTTTTTTTTTTTTTTTTCATTTTTTTTTTGGTTGAAATTATCCCTTTTTTTTTTTTTTTTTTTTTTTTTTTTAGCTCTGTGTTGGACCAGTCGGACCAGTAACAGAGGAGTTATGGCTCTTGATTTAGTTAAAAATGCTATATTTTGCCTCGTCAATATGGTATGGCCTTCATTTTTCATCTGATTTTTACCAAACATTACCAGATTCTTTAGTTATGGCCCTTGATTTAGTTTAAAAGCTGTTTTTGCCCGAAACTTTCAAAAAACCGTAAATGGCAGTCACTCACTTCATTGATGTTATAAGAGCCAAGTTAGCCAGTAGAGCGTCCACAGGCCCTCTTGGGCCTCTTGTTTAGACTCCTCAGTAACATATCAGTAACATATCTGCCTTATTTTCAATGAAAAAAAAACTTTTTTTAACATTTTGCCATTGTATAAGAGCACCCCCCCCACTCCGCACCCCTTGTTATTTTGCATGAACCCGGGGGGTACAGTTAGGGAAATACAGTATTTTATCCCTATAAAGCATACTCATGCAATGATTCTCCTCAAAAAGAAATGGATTAATTAGAATTTTAGTTGGCCATATCTGATGGAAGTAATGATGACG
>JAWPHD010024750.1:0-18341 GCA_037043455.1 Cyrtodaria siliqua | reverse complement strand
CTGATTAGAAAATTAAACAATTTTGCAGCATGAAAAACAAGAACTTTCAGAGATTAATGGGGAATACTGAGCATAGACCAAGTTGAACAAGGAACCCTGCAAAATAAATACATAATGAAGGAATGGAATTATACGACTAAACAATTTGAAATAAACCCTGCAATGGAGTTTTGATTTGATGAGTTTATATAGCAGATGAACGTCTTGAGTCCATAAGGCTAAGTTATGAACGAAGGGAGAAATACAGTGTTTCCATGTTTATGCCATCTTGGATATCAAGGATATGATACACAATTCATATTCTTTCTTGAACGTCCAAAGATATCTAGCAACATTATTTTCAAAGCTCAGTCAAGTTCCCTAATCATTAAATTTAAACTTAATGATCTTGACTGACCAACGGTAACTGGATCATTCTAACGCCGGTTCAAGAACAAGACAAAAGTTAACGACGGACGACGGACGGCCGGAAGGACGGACGGACGACGGACAACTCGTCATCCCATAAGCTCTGCTGGCCTTCGGCCAGTAGAGCTCAAAACAGTAATAATAATAATAATAATAATAATAACAATAATAACAATAATGGTAATAATAATAATAATAATAAAAATAACAATAATAATAATAATAGTAGTAGTAATAATAATAATAATAATAAACAAGAAATGTGAAAAGTAAGTGACTATTGACCCCGTACATTTTGAGTCACTTGCTCTCATTTGACATTTACTCTGAAAACATGTCTGTCTTAATATATAGAAGATAACAATATTTGAGATGAAAATAAATAGTTTCTATAAAATAAATATATTGCAGACACAAATATATCAATGAAATATCGATAAATAAGTGTGCGAGAATAAACCATTAAGGGCACGACAAGAAAGATCATAGACAAACATTAAACGCCACCGTCCCAATGGGCTTTAGGTAGGCGTCATCATAGGGTCCACAGCCTGTCCGGTCATCGTACAATTAAAGAGGAAAGCATAGTGGCGAACTGTAAAAGGGTCCACCACCAAGCATGCATTTCAAGAAAAGAGTATGATAATGGATCTTTTGAAACGGCCGAGCACGACACATACGAAATATTGAAGTCTCGGTTTGATTGAGACTGTTCATGAGCGGTAGTGAAATATGCTAATTACCGCTCACGCCCTCTAGCTCCGGGTTGAGCAGAACTCAATATTTATAAAATCAACAGCACACAATTTTAACCATCCCGAAGATGGCATGCATATGGCGGTGGACATGGAGTTGACGTCTTCCCCATGTCGTACGGCGTATGGTCCCAGTATCTAATAAAATTAAATGCCCCGAAGAGCGAAATAAACATAATGGAATTTAGTTGGGAGCAGCGGTTATGAAGCCTGCGTATAAAAAGCAGACAACATATCCTATGAGTGGTTAAACAATACCCAGAGTCTTTTATCGGCCGGAGTAGTGGAACCACTGAATCAAAAATTAAGTAAGAAAACAAAAGAAATTGAAAAAATGTGATGTACAACCGATAACTAACTATAAGTATCGGGCTCAGCGATCTCCAAAGATCGAATGAATAACAGTACTGATTGCAAGCGCGGGGAGACGTTTTACTGCCGCCACACTGCACAAGCAACGCCACTGTGCTAAAAAAAAGAGTATGATAATGAAGACAATGTCCAGAAGACAACTTTGAAAGGGGGTCAATATTATATGTGGGGTTTATATACCACGTGAGCGGGAATCGTATTATTATTATATACTTTCCAGTGAAATAGTGGATTTCATGATTAAAATAAAACCTTATATGTGCATTGTTTATATTTCACATGTGATATACTGAAAATGACGTAATGACGCTGTTGACGTTGTTGACATTAAAGACGTCATTGGTTTTGCGCATTATGTTTTTTCTGCATCAGTTTCAAGGTTATGAGTATATAATAATTAGAATTTTTGTTGGTTTGTCGTGAATATAGGATTTATTTTCATCTCGAAGTGAGGAAACTCGCATATTTTCACCCGTGCTAAAGCACTCGTGATAATTTAAGTTTTCTCACTTCTCGATGGAAATAAATCCTATATTTACTCCAATTAAACAAATATCCTCTATTTATTAGTCATCCAAGATGACCTCCGTTATACATTGAACACAAATGTGGAAAATAGTCCTATCGCAATCACAGCACCCAAACGCAATAGCACCGTAGGTCCGCACTGTACGTAAGAGAATATTAACTATACAATGAAAAGGACAACACACAACACAAACAGTGGTGAATACTGGGTTACCGACTTGAGCAAAATAAGCAGTGGATAATATTTTGACATTAAAGAGCAGTAAGAGAATACACGTAATGGAATTTATCCTATTAGATAATATTTTCGTCAGATATGGAACCACCGTTTATAGACAAATTGTTGGTATCCCTATGGGTACGAACTGTGCACCACTTGTCGCAGATTTGTTTTTAATTTGCTATGAAAGGGATTTCATGTTGAGTCTTTCACCAGATACCCAGGCAGATGTTATTGAAGCCTTTAATGACACCTCTCGGTATCTGGATGACATATTGAACATTGACAACCCTTTCTTTCCAACTATGGTTAATTATATTTATCCTAAAGAACTTCAGCTTAACAAAGCTAATATATCTGATAATAACGCTTCTTTTCTTGATTTAGATCTCTCGATTGAAAATGGTAAAATAATTAGCAAAATCTATGACAAGAGAGATGATTTTAATTTTGACATTGTTAATTATCCCCACTTGGATTGGGATGTTCCCCGAGCAACTTCTTATGGGGTATATGTGTCTCAACTTATTCGTTTTTCTAGAGCTTGTACTCGAGTTGAGGACTTTAATATTCGTAATCTTTGTATAACTCAAAAGTTACTCAATCAGGGTTACCGTTACCATAAACTTCGTAAAACCTTTGCAAAATTTTATTATCGTAACCCTGATCTTCTTTCCAAATATAAAAGTAATTTAAGGACTCTTCTGCGACAAGGACTATCACAACCTGACTTCTATGGTGATGTGATTTATAAACTTCGTAAGATTCTAGGTCATGATCACTTTCATACTATCTTTGTTAAACTTGTTAAACAGTTTATCAAAAGAGGTTATGACCCTATCATTTTGCAACGTACTGCATGCTTGGTGGTGGACCCTTTTACAGTTCGCCACTATGCTTTCCTCTTTAATTGTACGATGACCGGACAGGCTGTGGACCCTTTGATGACGCCTACCTAAAGCCCATTGGGACGGTGGCGTTTGATGTTTGTCCATGATCTTTCTTGTCGTGCCCTTAATGGTTTATTCTCTTACTGCTCTGGCTTCTGCAAAGTCATTGAGTACCTTCATTGTGGCTTTCTAGTCTATTGTTTTTTTTGTATTATATTTACACGAGCATATTTGTGTTTTACTTATATTGCCTATTGATAGTGCCTTGTTGGTTAGAGATTAGATCATGGCGGGGATTTCTTTATTTACACTGTCCTGTTTTAATGGGATGACAGTAGGGTAAATGTGAACCGGTTTAAACCCCCCCAGTGGCCTACTTTGCCACTGACCGTTCCAAGGCGGTAGCCCTATTGTCAACCCTTTTTGTGTTTGCGGTGTCGTTTGCATTTATTATTGCTTTTGTCTTCTTGTTTGTCTGTTTGCGTGTTTGTTTCTGTGTTTTGTGGTTGACTGTCCTCCTTGAATGCTGCTTTCACTGTCCGATCTTTTTATATTTCTTTACATTGTCAGTAAGCAATATGGTCAACTGGTTAGTTTATATTGGTTTTAAGCGTACACAAACCTCAATACAAACGTAAATTTAAAATTTCATGAATATTTTATTAAAATAAAGTTAATAAATTAATAAATTGCATACAGTTGAACATTATACAGTTTTGTGGTGTAAAGGACACCAGTATATTTACCTGTGCATCTGTTGTATGGGCGGTTGAACACATTTGCTTAATTGTTGTATACTTCACAGTCATTGCACTCTCCTTCATTGATTCAATATGACCATTTGCCATATCCGTACAAAGCACAAATGCACGCTTAAATGGAATAGAATTAATAATTAACATTACCGAAAACTGATTTAAAGTAGACTGTATTCTGCATGAAGAGCAAACTTGCACTTTATTTCAGTCGTATATGGTAAGTGAAGAAAACTTCAGTCAGTGATCTAACAGATGTACGTATGCCAAAAGAAGATACAACAATCGAACAGGAAACGTAGCGTTCGAGTACGACAGTCAATCACAAACACACAAAGAAACAAAGAACAATTATAGGTTCTAGGGTGCAAAAAACCTCACTCTACCTATTGTCATCCCAATAAACGAGACCAGGTTATAATCTCTAACAAACAAGGCAGCATTAATAGGCAATATAAATAAAACACACAAATGATCATGTATATATAATAGAAAAAACATAAGCCTAGAAAAGCCACACAGTAAGTACTCAATGACTGGGCATTGGGCATACAATTTTATTAGATCCTTGGACCATTCGCCGCTGGATATAGGGCTAGAGGGCGTGAATGGTTGCTAGCATATTTCATACCGCCCATGAACAGTCTAAATCAAACCGAGACTGCAATATTTCGTATATGTCGTGCTCGGTCGTTTCAAAAGGTCCATTACCATACTCCTTTTTTAGCAGAGGATAGAGCAACAAGAGAACAAACCGTTAAAGGTACGATAATACAAGATTAAAGACTAATGACTAGATTTATTAGAAAATGAGACCTGCAACAGTTGTAACATATACTGAACTCCTGTCTCTTCGTCCATTGTTATAGTAACTTCCTCAAAGGCATCGGTCCATTCATTGTCATACAGCTCTGAGAACTTCTCTGCTAGTTTTGTTGGACGATTCTCGTCACTTAGATCGGCAATATTCGCATTGTTGGTTGTCAGCTTTGCACCAGCAATCTTACTTAATCTGTAATGTAAAAACAGATATAAAAGCCGAACAGGTAAAGCCGCATTCAAGTACGACAATCAACCACAAACACACACAGAAAGAAATCACAACTTTAAAATTGAAAAAATACCAAATAGTTGACAATAGGGTTACCGCCTTTGAACGGTCAGTGGCAAAAAAGGCGGTTCAAACCAGGTTCTAGGATGCACCAAACCTCACACTTACCTTACTGTCAACCCAGTAAAATGGGACTGTGTAAATAAAGAAATTCCCGCCATGAACTAATCTCTTACCTACAAGGCTGCATTAATAGGCAATATATAGTAAAACACAAAAATGCTCGTTTATATATAAATTCAAAAGACAATAGCCTAGAAGTCACAAGGAAGGTACTCAATGACTTGACAGAAGCCATAGCAACAAGAGTATAAAACATTACGGGAACGGCAAGACAAGACTGCAGACACCACCATGCATGCAGTGAGTTGCGAAATGATAAGGTAATAACCTATTTTGATATACCTTTTAACAAGTTTAACAAAGATAGTATTAAAGTGATCATGGCCAAGGATCTTACGAAGTTTGTAACAATGATATAACTGCTCGTGATAATCTAGAATTGAGGAATTTCATTTGATGAGAGTGATCCCCTATTTTTCAGTAGATGATCGTTAGATTGTATTGACCGTCCGGCAGGCAGTCAAGAAACCTCCACGTTCTTTAACGTTCAGTTTATTTTAAAAGTTTCTTCAATCATTTCTGAGAAACATGTTATTTGAAAAAGAATAAAATCCAGTTCAATTTTGACGGAATACACTCCGAAATAAAACAAATGTATAACTGAGAGAAAAATGTTCATTACACGAAATCAGTTATTTTATGCTAACATGCAATTAATCAGCAACAGAAAGAATGTAGTAGACTAGCACATGTTCAGTTTGCAAAATCAAAAGCAAAAAAAACACTGTGACAATTAACATATAAGGCAAAACCGGTGCCACCAACTGTTGTCGTGACATTTGGAAAACTTGCGAGCTATGTCTCTTTTAATTACAGAATGCAACATATATATGCACTGTATTGCTGAAAAGCAGTAAATACAAATAGGCTATAGTCAATAAAACAATAAATACTGAAAGTCACAAACCTTAAAACAAGTGTTGACCTTTCCTTGTCCAATTCACAATTCTGTTTGTGTAAGTCACGCACTTGTCCCTTCAGAGTTTCGATAGTGTGTGTATGCTGCTGATTTTGCTGGTACAGTTTGTTACATTCTGATTGGTAGTAATCCGAATTTTCCTTCCAGCTGGAACATTTATTTCGCCATTCTTCTTTCTCTCTATGATAGTCAATTCAGATAATCGATCTTTTTATTTTTAAAGGAATAATGTATTTGTTTAACATAATGGTTATATACAAATAGCTAAATGTTTAAGACAAACTTACACTATTATTTGCTAAGAGTTTCTTTTTCCCTCTGACATCGTTCTCTTGTTATAAATAATATGTTACGACGCTTTATGTTTGTTACCTAGTATAATTAATTTTAAATAAATATATTGAACTTTCATAAAAAGATAATAAAATTTGATCAGGAAGAAGGTCGCAAGTATAAAGTGTATAATACAATTAATAGAGAATGTTACATTATCTTAATGAATACAGTGAAATTATTTGAAAAGGGGTTTTCCCCTCAATAAGTCTATATAAAACATGTGACTCTTGGGGATGGGCCAGATATAAGTCTATGCAAAATATGTGACCCCTGCCTGGGATGGAGCCAAATGTGACCCCAGGATCACCATTTGAACAAACATGGTAGAGGAGCATAAGCTTATGTTAAACCTCTTGTAGTTTCAGAGAAGTTTTTTTCCAATATAAGCAGATATAAAAGTCGAACAGGAAATATAGCATTCAATGACCACAGTCAGCCAAAAGCACGCATAATTTTTTTTTTTTTAAAGATGACTAAAAGGCAAGACACGACATCACAAACATTAAAGGGTTGACAATAGGGCTACCGCCTTGGAACGCTCAGTGGCAAAAATGGCCGCTGGGGGTTTAAATTTATGTTAAAATGTGACCCTCGGGGCGGGGCCAGATTTGACCCTTATGTCACGATCCGACCAACTTGGTGGAGGACCAAAAGTTGAAGTACATGTGTTACACGTAATATATGAGATCTCTGTGTCTTGTGGTTCTAGAGAATACTATTTTTATGTTTTTTCCTATATAAGAAAGATACAAATATCGGACATGGAAAGCAGCATTCAAGAGCGACAGTCAACCACAAAACACAAAAATAAACACGCAAACAGACAAAGGAGAAGGCAAAAGTAATAAAAAATGCAAACGACATCACAAACACAAAAAGGGTTGACAATAAGGCTACCGACTTTGAACGGTCAGTGGCAACAAACGCCACTGGGGGTTTAAACCGGTTCTAGGGTGCACCAAACCTCACACTTACCCTATTGTCATCCCATTAATACGGGAAGTGCAAATAAAAAAATCCCCGCCATGATCTAATCTCTAACTAACAAGGCAGCATCAATAGCCAATATAAGTAAAACACAAATATGCTCGTGTAAATATAATACAAAACAAGAGGCCCAAGAGGGCCTGTGGAGGCTCTACTGGCTAATACGGCTCTTATAACATCAATGAAGAGATTAACTGCCATTTACGTTTTTTTTGAAAGTTTCGGGCAAAAAACAGCTTTTTAACTAAATCAAGGGCCATAACTAAAGAATCTGGTAAAGTTTGGTAAAGATCAGATGAAAAATGAAGGCCCCACCATATTAACGAGGCAAAATATCGCACTTTTATCTAAATCAAGAGCCGTAACTCCTCTGTTACTGGTCCGACTGGTCCAGTAAAGAGCTAAAAAAAAAAAAAAAAAAAAATAAAAAAAATAAAAAAAAATAAATAAAAAAAAAAAAAAAAAAATATACATATATATATATAAAAAAAAATTATATGAAAAAAAATTAAGAAATGAAATAAATATAAAAATAAATAAAAATAATAATAATATAAAAAAGAAAGTCATAAAATCTGCTAAAGTTTGGCAAAGATCGGATGAAAAATGAAGGCCCTATCGTCTTAACGAGGCAAAATATAGCATTTTGAACTAAATCAAGGGCCATAACTCCGCTGTTACTAGTCCGATATGAATGGTTTTCGAACTTGTCCGAGCTTTCATTGATATTAACAACTTGATCAAGTTTGGTAAAGATCAGATGAACAATGAAGGCCCTATCGTCTTAACGAGAGAAAATATATTTTAACTAAATCAAATTTTCGGAGCTTTCATTGATATTAACAATCTGATAAAATTTGGTAAAGATCGGATGAACAATGAAGCCCCTATCGTCTTAACGAGGCAAAATATAGCATGTTTAACTAAATCAAGGGCCATAACTCCGTTGTTACTAGTTCGATATGGCTGGTTTTCGAAATTTTCGGAGCTTTCATTGATATTAACAATCTGATAAAGTTTGGTAAAGATCGGATGAACAATGAAGCCCCTATCGTCTTAACGAGGCAAAATATAGCATTTTTAACTAAATCAAGGGCCATAACTCCGCTGTTACTGGTCCGATATAGCTGGTTTTCAAAATTATTCGAGCTTTCAACAACATTAACAATCTGATAAAGATTGGTAAAGATCGGATGAACAATGAAGCCTCTATCGTCTTAACGATGCAAAATACAACATTTTTAACAATCAAGGGCCATAACTCCGCTGTTACTAGTCCGATATGGCTGATTTTCGAACTTGTCCGAGCTTTCATTGATATTAACAATGTGGTACAGTTTGGTAAAGATAGGATAAAAAACGAAGGCCCTATCGTCTTAACGAGGCATAATATAACAATATAGCATTTTAACTAAATCAAGGACCATAACTACTGTTACTGGTCCGATATGGCTGGTTTTCGAACTTGTCCGAGCTTTTATTGATATTAACAATGTGGTAAAGTTTAGTAAAGATAGGATGAAAAATGAAGGCCCTATCGTCTTAACGAGGCAAAATATAGCAATATAGCATTTTTAACTAAATCAAGGGCAATAACTCCGCTGTTACTTGTCCGATCTGGCTTGTTTTCGAACTCGTCCGAGATTTCATTGATATTAACAATCTATTAAAGTTTGGTAAAGATCGGATTAAAAATGAAGGCCCTATCGTCTTAACGAGCCAAAAGTTAACGCCGACGACGGACGACGGACGAAGGACGGACGACGGACAACTCGGCATCCCATAAGCTCTGCTGGCCTTCTGCCAGTAGAGCTAAAAACAATAGCCTAGAAAGCCACAATGAAAGTACTCAATGAATTGGAAGAAACCAGAGCAACACGAGAATAAACTATTAAGGGCACGACAAGAAAGATCATAGACAAACATCAAACGCCATCGTCGCATTGGGCTTTAGGTATGCGTCATCATAGGGTCCACAGCCTGTCCGGTCATCGTACATTTAAAAATGAAAGCATAGTCGAACTGTAAAAGGGTCCACCACCAAGCATGCAGTACGTTGTAAAATGATAGGGTCATAACCTATTTTGATAAACTTTTTAACATTTTATGAAAGTGACCAAGGATATTTTCTTGCAGGTGAGAAAACAATAGTATGCGATTGTATGAACAGCGATTAGACGACACTGACAGCAAAATGTAACACATCTATGGGTGCTCAAAATGCGTATGCGAACTGTTTAGTGAAAGCCGAAAAGAGTACCTTGCCTGCCACCACTCACATTAAAAACAAACAAAGTGGGCTATGTACCAGATTTTGTGGATTATTATGAGCAGCAGTAACTGTATTTTCCCAAGAAAATACTTTTAGACTGTAAATGCTTGATTCAGAATGGAAAATAGGAATTTTCTGCCTATGGCCAACACGAAGTGTGTATTGAGACCTTGAAGAAACAATCAGCCAGACGCTTTCAGTAGAGCTTTCATTGACACAGATCAATATTTCTGAGTTTGATGTTTTCAACTGTGTGAAAAAAGTTGAATTGAACATTTTATGATGAATTGCAATGAACTTCAGTTGGATTTGGCCATACATTAGTGATTTTGCACATGAAAATGGACCATACTTTCACCAACATGGATTATGGATCATGGATTTTCTGTTTTTAGCGAACTCCCAAATTACTTCCGTAATGTCGATATGGACTCCAGGCGATGAAACATCCTGATGAAACGACGCAATATACATGTTTTCAGTACATATGCCAGTGCATACACATGTACATGCAGTATCAACTATTCCGCGAAAGATGGATATTCGATTGTATTTGCCAAAAAAGTTTGTGCTTGCGAGTCGACAAATTGTTTCTGGAAGTTTAGTTCTCGTCTCGGTTGGGTTCAAATGGATACAATGTACTGACACTATTCCAGAGATATGTTCACGGAAAACAGCTTCATATGACCTCTAACAGGTATGTGTTTGTATAGCAAATTATTTATTTCTACTATTGACAATATTAGAAACATACCCCACCCACATATGCAGTGCATCAAATTTCAAAACTGCTGTTCGGTGTGTCTTATTTGTCGAAAATGTTCATCAGACATGTTTATTAACTTGATCTCTCTTCCTCGTTTACTTTGAAGTTGTCTGACAACCTTTTCCGAACCGCTGTGTCTTTTGGGAAGATTTGTCGTTCGCAGTTGCACATTTGTCGAGACACGAACTTGTTTTATGCTTGGTGTTAACTGAATGGGGCTTTTAGCGTATTCATCTTATTTCTTGTATTCCATTTGTACGTAGGCAATTTGTTCTCTCGTCATATTGTTCCATGCGCATTTCAAACAAATTTCGCGTCAAGTCAAATAAAAAAACATCCAATATATTGTATGTCTGTTTATATATAGGGAAAAGAATTCTAGACAAAACTTTAATGTACTGTTACATTCTGCATCGTCTCTTTTTACGTAAATTAATAAATGGCGTTAAAAGTGTTTTCGGTTCTGAATTCTGATTCTAAATGTTAATTAGAAAAGAAATAAAACTGTGCTAATATATATGTTTAAATAAAAACAATTAAGCGAATTACATGTGTTCATTGAAATTCAGGTGAATTTCGCGTCATTATAAAACATTAAATTCTGGTTCTATCATTATTCACGGTAAAGATTGCCAGTGTCACCTAGATATATATTTTGTGCAGATCTGTACTGAATTTATTTTTGGCATGTTATGTGTTGTGCTGCATTATGTATAGTATTATGCTGCTATCTTTTTCGCTCTTATCCAAATGGTCTGCATTCAATTTTCACTGCTTTGAGTCGGTGTACAGTGTCGTCTGGAGAAACACCGCAGTCGGTCGCAAGCAGCTGATCACTGATTTTTATTTGGAAAATGTTTTGTGACTGACTGACTGACTGACACTGACTGGCTGTAATTTGAGATGAATTCAACAACTATGTATAAAGTCCTTGCAATGCGGTTCAGTGCGAATAATTAACAGTTTCGATATAACATGGAATTCACAGACATTTTATGAAATATACCGATTGTTATAATTTCATAGATTTTTTAAGCTAAGCGCTGTTCATCTACAATTGGTAGCGTTATCTGTAGTGTGATAATTTCTTGAAAACTAATCCGCATGCCGGTGGTTTTCTTATTTTTTCTGCTTTTCGCAAGTTGTGGTGTCATTTAGTGTTTCCTAGTTAACTCTCCTGCTGGTTTTATGTATTTATTCCCCTTTCAAATCACTGTTGGGTACATTTTCTGATTTTTTCCCTATATTTAGTTTTGCACAACAGCTAGGTTTTCAAATAGTAATAGCGACATTATTATCAATATTGTAGTCATGTACTAAGTAAAGGCCATTTTATCTTTTTATACAGGAAGCTTTTAGAAGATGCCAATTTGAGAGTTGAAGGGAGGGCTTGTTTTATTGGAGCCATGCCTGTGATGACATCAACTTGAATGGCCTGTAATGACATTGTAGGACAGGTAATATAATAAACTATTTTTGACTAAAAAAAATAATGCTAGCCACTACTTCTGTTTCAGAAAGCATCATTTAATAAAAAAAATAAAAAATAAAAAATAAAAAAATCATATATGGGCATAGGGGAACAATTAATAAATAAAAAAACACTGCCTGAAAGACAAACAACACACCTTTTTTTAGATTATAAACATATCCAACACGAATCCTACAGAATTTAAGAAACAATCTCTTAGAATACAAAAGTTACTGAGTATTTTCTACTCTTGATACAGCTTAAAATTCCTGATTTTTTTCGCTCCATGAAAATGGCACGACGCAAACTGATGCACGTTGCATTTTGAGCCGTAAACTCATGTAATCTTTGACAATAAGTGTCTATAATTTGTTTTTGTTAGATAGTCATCTATAGTTGTTGCGGTTATGATTCTGAGAAAAATGCACACACATGAGCCCCACTTGAATGTCTCACTATACACTTAGCTCCCTTGCATGTGACTGTAGGATGATTCTTACACCATAAAAAGTAGGGTTGTGTTCTTCGGTTTGAGATATTTCAATAATTGCCCCTGGATATTTTATTTTATTGTTGCAGGTGAGAAAACAATAGTGTGATATGGATGAACAGCGATTAGACGACACTGACAGCAAAATGTGACACATTTTTGGGTGCTCACAATGCGTATGAATTTAGGTGTAAACTGTGTAGTGAAAGCCGATAAGAGTACTTTGCCACCACTCACATTAAAAAAAAAAGTGGGTTATGTACCATATTTTGTGGATTATTATGAGCAGCAGTAATTGTATTTTCCCAAAAAAAAAAAATTTAGACTGTAAATGCTTGATTCAAAATGAAAAATTGGACTTTACTGACTATGGCCAACATAGTAAAATCGAAGTGTGTAGTGAGACCTTAAATTACTTTTATATTTGGAAAGAAGATCAGGGTTACGATAATAAAGTTTTGAAAAGGCTTTACGAAGTTTATGGTAACGGTAACCGTGATTGAGTAGCTATACAAAGATTACGAATATTAAACTCCAGTACAAGCTCTTGAAAAACGAATACGTTGAGACACATACACCCCATAAAAAGTTACTCGGGAAAAACCCCCATCCAAGTGGGGATAATTAACAATGTCAAAATTAAAATCATCTCTCTTGTCATAGATTTTGCTAATTTTGCTAATTATTTCACCATTTTCAGTCGAGAGATCTAAATCAAGAAAAGAAGCGTTATTATCAGATATATTAGCTTTGTTAAGTTATTTAGGATAAATAGTGTTAACCATAATTGGGAAGAAAGGGTTGTCAATGTTCAATATGTCATCCAGATACCGCGAGGTGTCATTAAAGGCTTCAATAACATCTGCCTGGGTATCTGTTGAAAGACAACATGAAATCTCTTTCATAGCAAAATAAAAACAAATCTTCGACAAGTGGTGCACAGTTCGTACCCATAGGGATACCAACAATTGTCTATAAACGGTTGTTTCATACCTGACGAACATATTATCTAATAGGAAGATGAGTGCTTCACAAACTTCATAGCAAGTCCACATAGTATAATTGTCTAAACTGCCTTCAGTAAAAAACGCTTAAATATTATTACAGGCCAAAAATGTAGTATTTTCTCTAGCGAATGTTTTTTGAATAAGATAAATTAGCTTGTCTCTGATAGGATGATGTGGTAAAGTTGTATATAGTGTAGGGAAATCGTAAGTGCTTATAGATGAAACATGACTTTTATTGAAAATGTTATCAAGAACGTCTCCTGAATTTTATATAGACCAAAACAAGTTAATCCCAGAATTTTCATAAGTTTTATCACAATATCGTTTAACGTGATCTTTAACGGCAGTAAGACAAGAAGTTAAAAGTTTGGAGATGTTTGGTGTAGTGCAGGCACTAAAATTCGAAATAAAGCGTGCCTTATATGGATTTTTATGTAATGTAGGAATCCAGTACATAGTAGGCAGTTTGTTTTGCTTTTCGTCTACCCCAGCCTTGAAAGTAGTGCACCGAGGGATATGTATGAAAATAACATCCTCCTCAGTAGAATGTACTACACATTTGGCTTGATGATTCCAAAGGACCAATAGGTAAAGATTTATTAATTCGCAGTTGCTGATGTGTTTAACATTTAATTGTTGATGATTCAATACTTTGAAAGTTATTGGCAAGTTTAAGTTCCAGGTTAAAGCAGATATAAAAGTCGAACAGGAAATGTAGCATTCAAGGACCACAGT
This sequence comes from Cyrtodaria siliqua, assembly GCA_037043455.1. Lineage (NCBI taxonomy): Eukaryota > Metazoa > Mollusca > Bivalvia > Adapedonta > Hiatellidae > Cyrtodaria > Cyrtodaria siliqua. The sequence continues at coordinate 4,196 of JAWPHD010024750.1, read as the reverse complement.
CAGCCACAGACACGCACAGAAACAAACAACAACTACAAAGAATATTAAAAGGCAAACTATGACATCCCAAACATAAAATGGTTGACAAAAAGGCTACAGCTTAGGAACGGTCAGTGACAAAATATGCCGCTGGGTGATGGGGGTTGGGGCGGGTTTAAGGGTGCAACAAAGATGACGAAAATTCAAGATATGACATCCTAAAAATAAAAAGGGTCAAGTGTAACCCCAATATCTCAAGAGTATTCGAATTTATGCATGAAAGGAGACATTGCGGGACCTTGTCTTGAAATTAATGTAGTCTACTTGGTTACTTACCTTTCTACGACACAAATACGCTGATTTGAAGCTTTCTCGTTTTCTAATATTCTGGAACATGTGAAATGAGATATATAAAGACCACGCTCTTATAACATATACAACTTATAATTAACCAAGAAAACGGTAATGCATGATAGCAATGGCTCTATGCTTATTATCTTTGTATGAAATTCCACTGTACACGTGTATTATCTTAACATGCGTTTTTTTTAGGTTTTATGTTTTTATCTCTTATATTGTACATTGCATTGGTGATAATATACAATGTGAATGCAGAGTCAAATATCCGTACATATTCATACATATTCATTTTTAGATCTTAAAAGTGCAGGCAATGTAACAGTATAAACATTAATTTATATGTATGTACTTACTTTTCTTTCTGACGTTGTTCAAGGTTTTTAAATGTGTCCTTTTCCCTTAAGAACAAAATATAGATTATTCCAGTAGACTGACTTTAGTGTGAGTCAATTTATATAAAGTTTAAAGAAATTGAATGTAAAGCATAAACCTATTTTACTTATGTTTTTCTAAATTAACAAATACTAGCTTTAAAAAAACTAAAAATGGATAGGTGTACCATATTTAATTGTGCCAATCATAATATCAGTGCATTATACTGATATCAATTAATAATAACTTCTTAAAAGTTGAACCCTCAAAACATGTGAACGCCAAAGAGGTTGAAAACTGTATGGTACGAATGGTGGGAGGTGTACAGTACTGGTTCTACCCAGGAGAAGTGGGTGGTCTGCCTCCACCATAAAACAAGAGCTGTCGGAGAACAGCGCAGCTAGCTCGACTATTCGATTTTTCAGAGAATAATAAATTTATAGCTAGTATATACCATCAGAAAACAAGGCTAAAACAATGTAACAAACAATAAAAAATCGAGTTTTGAGAGGGGTGGGGTGGGAGAGAGGCGGGGGTGGATGGTGGGGGGAGTTTTGGGATGCTGAGGGCAACATATATTTTAAGAAGCTATGTAATAATTCACAAAAACAACACAGAAATATGTAAAAAAAAATGGGGGTGGGGTGGGGTGGGGTGGGGGCGGGGGTGGGAGCGGAAGATACCTATGTGTAAGCATTGACAAAAACAACAAACACAGAAATATGTAAAAAAAATCGAGTTTTGAGTGGGGATGGGGGAGAGGCGTGTGGTGGGGAGGGCAACATATATGTGTAAGAAGCTATGTAAGAATTGACCAAAACAACACAGAAATATGGTAAAATAAAATAAAAATATTTCGATGGGGGGACAGAGGGCGGGGGGTGCGCAAGATAGCTATGAGTAAGAATTGACAAAAACAACACAAACAATCGAGATTCGAGTGTGGGGGGTGGGCGGTGGAGGGGGCAACATATATGTGTAAGAAGCTTTACGTAAGAAATTACCAAAACAACAGATATATGTAAAAATCAATAAACAGTAAATAAAAATATTCCAGTTACGAGCGTGGGGGTGGGGGAGGAGGAGGGGTGTGGGGGGCAACATGTATGTGTAAGAATTGACCAAAACAACACAGAAATATGTAAACAAAACAAAAATTAAAAACGAGTTACGAGTGTGTGTGTGGAGGGGGGGGGAGGGGGAAAGAGGCAATGGTGGGGGTGGGGTGGGGGATGGGGGTGGAGGGAGCAACATATGTGTAAGAAGCTATTTGTAAGAACTGACCAAAAAACACAGAAATATGTAAAAAAAAAATATATATATATATATTCTAGTTTCGAGTGTGTGGTGGGGACAGGGAAGTGTTGGGAGTGGCGGGGGGAGGCAGGGGGGAGGGGGCAACACTTTTAAGAATTGACAAAAGCAACAAAAAAATATGTAAAAAAAAACAAAAAAGAGTTTCAAATGGGGGTGGGGGGGAGCGGGGTGAGAGGCGGTAGTGGGTTGGGGGGAGGGGGCAACATATATATGTAAGAATTGACTAAAACAACACAGACATATGTAAGAAAAAGAAAAAGAAAAAAAGTTTCAAGTGAGGCGGGTGCGTGGGGGGGGGGGGGGGGGGGGGGGGAGAGGCGGGAGGTAGGGGGCAACATATATGTGTAAGAATTGACTAAAACAACACAGCGATATGTAAAAAAAAGATTAAAGTTTCAAGTGGGTGGTGGGGGTGCTGGGGGTGGTGGGATGAGAGGCGTGGTAGGGTAGGGAGGGGACACATATATGTGTAAGAAATGACTAAAACAACACCGAAATATGTAAAAAAAAGTGTGGAGAGAGGTGGGAGTATGGGTAGGATATGGGGAGGAGGGAGCCCATGCCCCAATATGGGTGGAGTATGAATAAGATGCATAATGCTATAAGAAATCCCAAACCAAAATTATAGATATATACATGCTTACATTCAAACCTAGATCTGCCTTTATTGTACATTTTACGGGCCATCACAATTTGGGTTCCATGGGAGCCCGGAATTTGCAGAAGACAAAATTACTTATCCAACCATTTACAACATACTATAAGGAAACCAATTTCAAAATTTATTTCAGCTAGGACAAGAAATGTAAGAGATATAGACCTGTAAACACAGCTTACACGCAAAATTTGGGTTCCATATGAGCGCAGGGGTTAAAGGAACCAATATTACTTCGGCAGCCCTTAAGATAATGCTATAAGGAAGCTAATGGCCGAATTTGGTTGTGCTAGGGTAAGAATTGTAAGAGATATAGACTTGTAAACACAGCTTACACGTCAAATTTGATGTGAAATGGGACACATTGTATGGGGTATCATAATTTGGGTTCCATTGGAGCCCAAGGGTTACAGGAACCAAAACTGCCTATGCAGCCCTTAAGATAATGCTATAAGGAAGCCCATGGCCGAATTTGCTTGTGCTAGAATAAGAAATGTAAGAGATATAGACTTGTAAACACAGCTTACACGCAAACCTTGATGTGGGACGCCGACGACGACGCCGACGACGACGTCGACACCGGGGTGATTACATAAGCTCTCTTATTCTTCGAATAGTCGAGCTAAAAATCGACCGTCATATAGAACCTTACATAGGTTGAAATGGCGTAACACACCATACACACATTCAAAACTGTATGGACAGTTAGCATTCTGTATATTTAAATATTTAAAATATAAAACCCTGTTTAGCTAATACCAACTGGTTTAACATGAATACGGTATTTCACATGATGAGTTTGAATAAAACATATAACTTGTGATAGTGTACTTACTTTTTCAATTCGGCTTCGAACTTTCGCCTGTTCTCTGCCTTCTTGTCTTTAAGCCTATAACCATTAGTTGAATGAATACATTAATTATTTTGTGAGTGAATGGGTAAATGAATGAATGATTAAATGAGTGAATGATTGAATACACGAATGAATGAACGAATTAATGAACAAACGAATGAAAGAAGGAATGAATGTATGGCACGTTGATACATAAATTATATGGTTTGCAAGAGCCGATATAAAGCAAAATTAAATAAACCCTCTGAACAATATATTTTTATTACGCTTATCCAAGATAGAATTCTTTAATATCCACCATTTACAGGTTAAGCGACTGAAAAACAAAGCCGCTGTGAGCAGGTACACGAATACAGTGTATTGTAACTTTTCGCTGGCAACCTATCCCTGCGATGTTCTGTTTGTAAGAATACGAATGTATCTTTATAAACGTACTTGCAGCATATGGTTACACTATTTCAACTTCAAAAAGTTGAGTGGTCAGTTATATAAATTTATATATCCTTATACGCACACTCTGCTGAAAACTGTATTTTGTAAGTATTATTAATGTGTACTTACTTAAGTTTTTCTTTTTCAAAACGTTGTTGCCTATCTATCTTTTCGGCCACTAACCTATACATTTCAAAGACGAATGCATTTGATACAAAAATATTTCTG
>JAWPHD010024749.1:0-18341 GCA_037043455.1 Cyrtodaria siliqua | reverse complement strand
ACAAGAACTCCAACTTTACACATCGCATCCATCGCATTACCAGTATACTGTTTGCGAAATGGAGTAGGGTTTCTCGTTTCCCTAATCGGCTTTGCTAAAGTGTGCTTAAAGCTACACTGCACTACATATGTTGGTCTCGACTTATCGGACCGAACAGTACTACACTCAGAGTCTAAACGACTTATCCCTCGTTTCTCTGCTACACTAAGCATGCCCGATATGTCTACATCGGCTGCTGTCTCCTTACCTTCACTAGTGGGAAAATACATGGGACTAGTGTCCTCACTATTGTCTTCCGCACTATCCTCAATAACTGCAACATTATCTACGGTTAACACCCCTTGTTGCACATTATCGGTTCTACTGATATACTCTTTCAGCATATTCGCATGAAAGGTCTTTAACTTTCCGTTTATCTCGATACGGTAATCCATAGTGTTCACTATCCCTCTAACGTAAAACGGACCTTTCCATTGTAATAACAACTTGTTATTGTCGGTCGGGAGTAACAGTAACACCTGGTCATCTATCTTAAACTTCCTAGCTCTAGCTTTCTGGTCATAGTACCGTTTGTACTTGGTACTTGCCTTAACTAACTGACTTTGAGCTATCTTACAAGTCTCCTCTAGTTTCTCCTTCAGATCTAAAACATACTGATATGTAGTCTTAACCTCATCACTTTCTACTTCACCTGCCCACATCTCTCTAAGAATCCTCATGGGACCTCTAACTGACCTACCGTACAATAACTCAAACGGAGAAAATCCTAAACTCTCTTGTGGAACCTCTCTAAATGCAAACAATAAAGCATTGAGATACTTGTCCCAATCTTTGGGTCTCTCGGTACACATACGCCGTAACATTTGCTTTAACGTCCCGTTAAATCGTTCGACTAACCCGTTACACATAGGGTGATATGGTGTTGTCATGATTGGACGCAAAGACAATAACCTGCTTACTTCAGCCATAAGTTCTGACGTAAACTGTGACCCACAATCAGTCAGCATTTCCTCTGGTACACCTAGCCTACTGAACATATCAACTAATGCCTCAGCTACTCTCTCAGTTTCAATTGAGGGCAATGCTACTGCCTCCGGATACCTAGTTGCATAGTCTACCATGGTTAAAATGTACCTATTTTTCCTATCCGACACTGGAAAAATTGGTCCAACTATGTCTACGGCTACCCGCTTAAATGGTGTATCTATCAGTGGCATCTGACCTAAATGTACTTTGGTCACTCGACCTTTTGGTACTGTCCTTTGGCATACATCGCAGGACCTACAATACCTAGTTACTTCTCCACTAACGCCTGGCCAATAAAATTCTGCCAATACTCTATCTGACGTTTTCTTTACGCCTAAATGACCTCCCATAATCGACTCATGAGCTACCTTAAGCACTGTCGTTCTATACTGGGTAGGTACCACTAATTGGTGAAACTGTCTACTACCACTATCTTCAAATTCTCTGTACAATAACCTATTCTTATGTACAAACTTACAACTACCGGACCCTTTACACTTCTTCACTACACCATCCTTGGCCTTCACCTTACAAGGACCTAATGACTCGTCTTGAGTTTGTACTTCTATAAACTCTGCTTTAGATATGTCACCTACGGCTGCAGGAACCTTTAATTTTCTATAAGCCTGAGCTTGCTTCTGAACCTGCACACTAGTCTCTACGGCATTACTTATGCTACTTCTAAAATCGGACATTACCGGAAGTGCTGAACCATCTATGTTCCCTATCGTTAAATCATACATCGGGTCGTCCATACATAGTGCCTCTGTAGTCCCTTTAAAGAAAGGTGTATCTACATCTATTCTCGCTATTGGCACGTGCTCTACCGATTTATTTAACAACATACACGGTGACTGTTTACCTACCAACTGGTCATCCGTAACTAAACTACGCCTAACTACCACACCTGTACAACCTGTATCCCTCATTACAATTACGTCCGTGCCATTCACTCTACCATCTGCTGTTGGAAGATTTGCATACGGAAAGAGACATGTTCCGATCTTCGCCATTACACCATCCGCTTTAACACAACAGCTACTACTCTCGGTTTTAATAACCGGACTATTACTACCTCTGCCTCTACCTCTACCTCGGTTTTGACCACCTCTACCTCTACCGAAATTCCATGGGTTGTTAAAACCTTGGTTCTGACTCCCTACATTGTTGTCCACTCTACTATTTTCACTAAAATTGTCTACGACAGCGGACACTTTCACCGCTTTCCTACACTCATGTGAAGCATGATTCCCATTACAGTGACGACAACGAATAAAAGGTCTACCTATGTTACCACTATTGCTACCTCCTCTAGCACCCATCGAACTACCACCACCTCTATAGTTTCCACTCTGGCCTTTCTGTTTATGATCGTCCCCTTGCCTATCTCTAAAAGTTCTGTCTTTCGACACTACATTATGAGCTTCACCTCTAGCCTCGGCAAACTGATCTGCTTGTGTTGCCATTTCATCTACACTAGTTAGTTTTCTTTCTTTAAGAAATAAGAACAGATCTCTACTACAAACATTGAATAGCTGGTCCCGCAACAAGAAATCTATGAGGCCCTGATAAGTCTGCGCTACCTTCCCTAACTCTAACCACCTATCTAAGTAATTTCTAGACCGACTAATAAACTGAATAAATGACTCTCCTTTCTCAGGCAAGCAAGCTCTAAACCGCTTTCTAAAACCTTCTTCAGTTAACTCAAATCTCTTTAAAAGAGCATCCTTTAACTTGTCATAGTCAAGAGCATCAAAACTAGGTAATCTAGAAAATACATCTAAGGCCTTGCCTCTCAATAACGCACTTAAATGAACTGCCCACTTATCTTTGGTCCATTCCTGTAACTCAGCATAACGTTCGAACCGTAACAAGTAACTGTCCATGTTATCTTTGTCAGCATCAAAGTATGGTAACTTCGAACCTTTTAACTTCCCAGAATAACTATCTTTCCCTACAGTTCCACTGTCCTTACTATGTGTCTTAGCTGCTTCCAACTCTAAAGCTAACTTATGATCAAACTCTTTTTGCTCCCTTTCCATTATCATCTTAGCCTTAGCTAGTCTACCATCTGTTTCGAACCTCTCATGTTCTAACTCTTGCTTCTCCTTTACTATTCTACTTTCTAATTCTACCTTCTCTTTATCATCATCTCGCTTCTCTTTAGCTAATCTACCTTCTAAATCTAGCTTCTCTTTAGCTAACCTGCCTTCTAATTCTAAATTCTCTTTATCAGCATCTAACTTCTCTTTAGCTAATCTACTTTCTAATTCTAGCTTCTCTGTGGCTAGTCTACTTTCTTCATCTCGCTTCTCTTTAGCTAATCTACTTTCGAATCTAGCCTATCTTTCTCTAATTCTCTTTCCTTAAGTCTGAATTCCCTTTCCCTAGCCTGTTCGTCTTTAACAAAGGTTCTAAGCTCCTCTCCAGCATACCCTAACTCCTTACCCATTTCCGTAAGATCCTTTATGGACGTCATGGTTATAGACATTGTGAACTACACACTACAATAATTACAATACACACGTCACTAATAATTCTACTCAACTAACTACTAATGGTAAGTCACTGTGTCCTCAGTAAATACCTGGGCATCATCATAGGACAAGTTACATACACATTTGTACTAGCGCTAACTACTAACGGTTATGTATAGATAGTATCTAGCTTCCATAAAACATATACACTACATAAAATATCTATATTTGATATTGGACATAACCTTAAACAATCATAGAAATGTGCATAACATGTACATGTATATTTACTTCTCCCATCAATATAAGTATACTCGAGTGTCACAACATGAGTAGAACGTCTTGTTCGCCAACCTAATTGGATACTATATGTATATCAAGGGAGGTAAAAACAAACACCCAAATTATTGAGCAAAAGTGCCTCAGACCCACTCGTGTAGACCACTGCGACCTCGCGCCAAGGAAAGAACGGACAAAACAACAGTTTGGACTCACCCTACCCTTGTCGTGTCTTGTCTTCCAAGCTGTGGCCGTGATCGTCGACAGTCGCCTTGATGGATCAGAGGGTGGTACACAATTCTAAAATAATAAGTAGAGATTTAGTATATCATCATAAAGATCACTTATTGATTCTTTCCCTCCGTAGTCGCCCAAAATCCCACTACTCTGAAAACCAGTTGTCACAGGATGACCTTAGTGGTTGGGCTAACTCAGGAAAGAATCAATGACGGTGAATGCATTTACATAAGTTTAATGCAACTTTTAAAATATGTTTAATATATATACAATTATCTAAAAAAACAAGCGAATACACAAATGAACTATGAAAAGAATGTTCTCCTGAACGTTTAAGACGTTCTTAGCATTGCTATAAATACTGAATGTCTAAGACACTAAAGTGTTGTTAAAGCTATAACAATGTTGATCTAGCGCGATAACTGTGATGCGCGAGAGCTCATGAAGATGATGATGCGCGAATTCAATGGATGATTGTCATCAAATGCCTTCTGTAAGGGTTGATGACGCGATGCAATGATAGTTAATCTCCACTGAGATTGTGAATGATATTCCTCCAGTGAGGACTGGTAACGGGCCCACCTTGTGTCCCGGGGGTTGTCGTTAGTAAAACCTGGCTGCGCAGGTACGGGGACCGTCTCCACCGCTTGTAACGTTAGTCGTGGAAGCTTAGCTCCACTCCTGGATATCCAAACCTAGATGGCTTACTCCAACCCTGGATGGCTTATATCCTGGATGGCTTAGGCTGTAATTATACATACGTTTTAGATGTAGGTTGACAAACATAACAATCTTGCATAATTATCATTACCCAAACAAATCATTATTCAATCAATATATGTAAGCTGTACTAATGATTAGTAGCAATGTAAACATATTCTACGCCATGTATACGCTATGTACGTCGCTGTTAATCAATGCCCTTAATACATGTAATATAAACATGATCAAATTACTCATATATTACACTCACTGAGTTATGCATGCACGCATTTATTCGTGTCACTCATCTCATTGTTAACTAATGTTAACACTCGTGTATTACAATCACTGAATTATACGCCAACGTTAATTAATGCACCTATTATCCACTGTTATCAAATTAATATTGTTTTACAATTAATGATCAATTACCATAATTACATCTAATAAAGTCACTTCAAATCATATGCTAGTCTAAAGTTATGTTTGAGAAACATCAATGCCAACCGGATGTCGTAACCACCAAACAAGATGGCGCCGCCCACTGAATACAAATATACGATGAAAGTTTAATAAAACTACTAACCACATGTTGCCTGTGAAATTTGCCGTCCAATCTCTGTTCCAACAAAGTACTATCGATGATCCCGGCGATAGCAAGAAGACAATGGGTTTTATAGCAAACATTACGCCCAAATCATTATTTCCCCCGTTCAGTCCGTGACAAACGTGGCTAAATCTACAGTATTGAATCTACACGAGAGGCCCTTATACAATTTTGCCGTTTAAGGAAAATATACCTATACGTTTACATGCATTAGCACAAAACTAAACTTATGACACGGCCTCTCTGGCGGCCACTTAAAATGTGCACGCTTTTACGTGTTACATGAATAGATCATGAATATTGTGAAATTGTTTCAACTCGAACAATAGATTTTGGGTGTAACCGATACAAGAGCTATATACGACCAGTACGCTCTACCCGTGACATTTTGTGACATATATTCCGTTCTTAGACATATATATTACATTCTTACGCATATATAGTCAGTTCTTACACATATATATTCAGTTCTTACACATATATATTCCGTTCTTACGCATATATATTCCGTTCTTACGCACATATATTCCGTTCTGATGCATATATATTCAGTTATTACGCATATATATTCCGTTCTTACACATATATATTCCGTTCTTACATATATTTTCCGTTCTTACGCATATATATTCCATTCTTTCGAATATAGATTCAATTTTACGCATATATATTCAGTTCTTACGCATATATATTCAGTTCTTACGTATATATATTCAGTTCTTACACATATATATTCAGTTCTTACACATATATATTCAGTTCTTACGTATATATATTCCGTTCTTACACATAAATATTCCGTTCTTACGCATATATAGAGAATAATTAACAGCATAAATTTGATACTGAATTTATGTCACGAGGGAAAAAAGTGGTAATTTGGTTAAAAAAACGAGTTCGAAGAACGAGTTTTTCTTACCAAATTACCACTTTCTTCCTCGAGTGACATTAATTCAGTATCAAATTTATGCTGTTAATTATTCTGTTTATTATATAACTTTACGCAAATGTTTCCAGTTAACAAAACTGCATAGGATTTTAATAAAGGTTCTAAGCGTATGAAAACATTCTATTCTGTTTCATTTGGCTATTCCATTTACTGTTCTAAACTAATGTTTTTTATTCGACATCCAAGTATTCAAGGATTATAACATTCTTGGATTTTAATATAATACATAAGAAACGAAGAAAATCACATTTACTCTTTAATTCTTGTCATACTTATGAATATCAACTGGATAGAAGTACACTTTAACTAAAATAAGGAGGTAAATTCAACAGCCAACAATTCGAATTAAACGAAGCGGTAACATGGCCGCCAACGGCATACTGCATAGATAAAGGATTTAAATGTGCACTATAATTGGATTTTAAAAGTGTTCGGTGAAGTGAATTTAAAATTTGTGTTCATCATCTGGATATTGTGAATAAAACTGTGGATTTAATAACAGTAACTGTTAGAACAAAAACGTGTGCAGAAAATTATCGTTTTACACACATGGGTCAATAATTTGTGTCAACAGACAACACGGAAAAGATTTACTAGACACTGTGTAAAACACATAATAGTCATTCGTCCTCATCACTGCTGAAGTTCAACGTTAAGATTCTTTTATAACCACGTCTTGGGCTTTGTTTGCGCTCCGTCATGTCAGGGGTGAAGAAATTAAATGTTCCACCATGGATGACTGTTGATCCATGGAATATTGATTGTTGCTCGGATCTGGAACTTGTAGCTTGTTGACTGTACCATAGGCCTAATTTCGGTTGACATTCAGAAATTTCATTTGATGTAGATCTACTTTGTACATCAAGTAATTTTGAATTCTGTGTCGGCACACAAGCTTATTTTGTGGTCTGGATCGTGTTGGTGGCAGTTAGAGCAGTTGAAATGACTTTCTGCTGTTTTTCATTGATTTTGCTGTAGTTGTTGGCACTTCCAACATTTTTATGGCCACTAATTTGGATTGTACAGTTAGCCGGCAGGCCTAAGTCATTGCATTTCTGCATGAGGTGCTTTCTGACACTATGATTCGTAATTTTTCTGTCCTTTTCAATTTTTCTGCAGTTCAAGCGCATGTTTTTCAATAGCCCATAGATGTGGTTGATACCCATTCCACATGATTTGAACCAAGCTGTTTCTGGTCGTCGATTTTGTACGTGGTTAATTGACAGGAAGAATGGGTCATCCGCTTTCATCATGGACTGTGGCCGGTTATCTTTATAGATGTTATATGCCTGCACCGGGCAGCGCTGCAGGTTATCTTTGTTTTCCCATGCTTTGGGCTTGAACTTGCGTACATTTGTGTGGTCAGTACCAGTTCTCGTTTTTGTTTGTCTCTCTCTGGAGTGTTCGAGGTATTTGTCACCATCTTCATCGGTGTGTATCTCGATGTCCCCCCATTTTAATGTGTGCTGCTCTCTACCGCCACGCATTCCCATTACAAGAGAGAATGTGATATGCAACAGATTGATGATTTGTGTAGCATTTTCAATTCCTAGTTGCCCACACTCAAACAAGTTGTCGATGTCAACATCCGTTATTTCTTCAGCTGCATTTGGCTTGCTCCCATAACCTTGTGACTTTAGATAGGTCATTTTTGCTTTCATTGTATTGTTAATATGGGAGAAAAGAGGATTTTTATTCACCGCTTGTGAATATCCTTTTTTTTGAAGGTGTCGTTCAAGGCTAGAAAGAAGTCCTCGAATGCTTGAAGGCTCATACTCGCTGTGATCACTTTTTTTTACCACTGCTAAGAAATTTCCAAATAATTGGTCAAGTTCAGGGATGTCAAGCTGTTCAACAGGCCTGTCTTCTCCTTGTTCATTGCAAAATTGGCGAAATAATTTCATATCTGCCTGTGTCTTTCTCCTGGTGTTTTCGTTTTCCTGTGCATTTATGAATTCTTGTATTTTCTCAGGGTTGACAGCTTCAAACCGTGATTTTTGTTCATTTCCTATCTGTTTCCTTATTGGCATAATTAAATTTGATGCCTCAGACACAGGCTGATTACTGTTTTGTACTTCATCACACTCAGACCCAGCTAACATTGCATTTAATTCAGCCCAGGCGTATTCATCTAAAAAATCAGCCATTTTTGTCTGTTGCAGACGACAACAATTGCAATAACAACAACAACAACAACATTGATAAACAATTCATATAAAGTTAACAACAGATGTTATAAAAGTTCATTGTTTTTATTTTAATGAGTTTTAATCATTATCACACATAATAATAAATTTGTTTAGGAAAAAAAAAATGTGAGCAGAGAAACATTATTCTATTCTGTTCAATTCATAAGGGAGACAAAATGAAGGAGTGGATTGTTTTGTGTTTTTCTTCATATCATCAAGGAATCAGCAGACCATTATACATTCTTGCTATTTTTATCAGTGCCTGATCTGTGATTTTTACAAGATCAGTTCTGATAAAGAATTTTTTATGGTTTTGCAAATCATCAAATGGAGAATTATACAGCCAGTGGGGACACCAGTCAAAAGGATTCAACCTAAGTTTGTACACAATTTTGTGGAATTAAAAAAAAAATGACACAGGCTATATAGTCTGTATGTATAATCTATATGAATGTTTGTATACAGAAGAAATTAAAAAATATTTTAACTTTAAACCAGTGTGTTTTTTAACAAATATGTTAAGAAAGTAGTTCCGGCAAAGTTATATCATCACTAGTGATGATATAAAAAGTCATATCGTCACTAGTGACGATATAACTTTTTTTGTGTGATACTAAAATTACCTCATTCATAGTTCAATGTAAATTTATGACAGTTATATAATAAATATTCTTACACATATATTCCGTTCTTACACATATATATTCAGTTCTTACGCATATATATTCAGTTGTTACGCATATATATTCAGTTCTTACGCATATGTATTCAGTTCTTACACATATATATTCAGTTTTAAGCATATATATTCAGTTCTTGCGCATATATATTCAGTTCTTATGCATATATATTCAGTTCTTACGCATATATATATTCATTTCTTTTGCATAAATATTCAGTTCTTACGCATATATATTCAGTTCTTACGCATATATATTCAGTTCTTACACATATATATTCAGTTCTTACACATATATATTCATTTCTTACACATATATATTCAGTGCTTACACATATATATTCTGTTCTTACACATATATATTCCGTTCTTACACGTATATATTCCGTTCTTACACATATATATTCCGTTCTTACACATATATTCCGTTCTTATGCATAAATATTCCGTTATTTTGCATATATATTCAGTTTTACGCATATATATTCAGTTCTTACGCATATATATTCAGTTTTTACACATATATATTCAATTTTTACACATATATATTCGGTTCTTACGGATATATATTCCGTTCTTAGACATATATATTCAGTTCTTACGCATATATATTCAGTTCTTATACATATATATTCAGTTCTTACACATATATATTCAGTTGTTACACATATATATTCCGTTCTTAGACATATATATTCCGTTCTTACACGTACATATTCCGTTCTTACGCATATATATTCCGTTCTTACGCATATATGTTCAGTATTACGCATATATATTCAGTTCTTACGCGTATATATTCCGTTCTTACACATAAATATTCCTTTCTTACGCATATATATTCTTACACATATATTCCGTTCTTACACATATATATTCCGTTCTAACGCATAGATATTCCGTTCTTACACATATATATTCCGTTCTTACACGTCGATATTCCGTTCTTACACATATATATTCCGTTTATACACATATATATTCCGTTCTTACACATATATATTCTGTACTTACACAAATATATTCCGTTCTTACACGTATATATACCGTTGTTACATATATATATTCCGTTCTTACACATATATATTCCGTTCTTACATATATTTTCCGTTCTTACGCATATATATTCTGTTCTTTCGCATATATATTCAATTTTACGCATATATATTCAGTTCTTACGCATATATATTCAGTTCTTACACATATATATTCAGTTCTTACACATATATATTCAGTTCTTACGCATATATATTCCGTTCTTAGACATATATATTCGTTCTTACGCATATATATTCAGTTCTTACACATATATATTCAGTTCTTACACATATATATTCAGTTGTTACACATATATATTCCGTTCTTACACATATATATTCCGTTCTAACACGTACATATTCCATTCTTACGCATATATATTCCGTTCTTACGCATATATGTTCAGTGTAACACATATATGTTCAGTTCTTACGCATATATATTCCGTTCTTACACATATATATTCCGTTCTTACGCATATATATTCTTACACATATATTCCTTTCTTACACATATATATTCCGTTCTTACACATATATATTCCGTTCTAATGCATATATATTCCGTTCTTACACATATATATTCCGTTCTTACACATATATATTTCGTTCTTACACATATATATTCCGTTCTTACGCATATATATTTTTACACATATATTCCTTTCTTACACATATATATTCCGTTCTTACACATATATATTCCGTTCTTACGCATATATATTCCGTTCTTTCGCAAATATATTCAATTTTACGCATATATATTCAGTTCTTACGCATATATATTCAGTTCTTACACATATATATTCAGTTCTTACACATATATATTCAGTTCTTACGCTTATATATTCCGTTCTTACACATATATATTCCGTTCTTACGCATATATATTCTTACACATATATTCCGTTATTACACATATATATTCAGTTCTTACACATATATATTCCGTTCTTACAAATATATATTTTGTTCTTACGCATATATATTCAGTTCTTACGCATATATATTCCGTTCTTACGCATATATTATCAGTTCTTACACATATATATTCACTTCTTACACATATATTTTCCGTTCTTACACATATATATTCCGTTCTTATACATATATATTCCGTTCTTACACATATATATTCCGTTCTTACGCATATATATTCAGTTCTTACGCATATATATTCAGTTCTTACGCATATATATTCAGTTCGTACGCATATATATTCTTACACATATATTCCGTTCTTACATATATATATTCAGTTCTTTCACATATATATTCCGTTCTTACACATATATATTCCGTTCTTACGCATATATATTCAGTTCCTACGCATATATATTCCGTTCTTACGCATATATTATCAGTTCTTACACATATATATTCAGTACTTACACATATATATTCACTTCTTACACATATATATTCCGTTCTTACACATATATATTCCGTTCTTACACATATATATTCCGTTCTAACGCAATATATTCCGTTCTTACACATATATATTCCGTTCTTACACGTATATATTCCGTTCTTACACATATATATTCCGTTCTTACACATATATATTCCGTTCTTACACATATATTCCGTTCTTACGCATATATATTCCGTTATTTTGCATATATATTCAGTTTTACGCATATATATTCATTTCTTACGCATATATATTCAGTTCTTACACATATATTCAGTTCTTACACATATATATTCAGTTCTTACGCATATATATTCCCTTCTTAGACATATATATTCCGTTCTTACGCATAAATATTCAGTTCTTACACATATATATTCAGTTCTTACACATATATATTTAGTTGATACACATATATAGTCCGTTCTTACACATATATATTCCGTTCTTACACGTACATATTCCATTCTTACGCATATATATTCCGTTCTTACGCATATATGTTCAGTGTTACGCATATATGTTCAGTTCTTACGCATATATATTCCGTTCTTACACATATATATTCCGTTCTTACGCATATATATTCTTACACATATATTCCCTTCTTACACATATATATTCCGTTCTTACACATATATATTCCGTTCTAGCGCATATATATTCCGTTCTTACACATATATATTCCGTTCTTACACGTATATATTCCTTTCTTACACATATATATTCCGTTTATAAACTATAAATATTCCGTTCTTACAAATATGTATTCTGTTCTTACACCTATATATTCCGTTCTTACACGTATATATTCCGTTCTTACATATATATATTCCGTTCTTACATATATTTCCGTTCTTACGCATATATATTCCGTTCTTTCGCATATATATTCAATTTTACGCATATATATTCAGTTCTTACGCATATATATTCAGTTCTTACACATATATATATTCAGTTCTTACACATATATATTCCGTTCTTACACATATATATTCCGTTCTTACGCATATATATTCTTACACATATATTCCGTTATTACACATATATATTCAGTTCTTACACATATATATTCCGTTCTTACACATATATATTCCGTTCTTACGCATATATATTCAGTTCTTACGCATATATATTCCGTTCTTACGCATATATTATCAGTTCTTACACATATATATTCAGTTCTTACAGATATATATTCACTTCTTACATATATATATTCCGTTCTTACACATATATATTCCGTTCTTACACATATATATTCCGTTCTTACGCATATATATTCAGTTCTTACGCCTATATATTCAGTTCTTACGCATATATATTCAGTTTTACGCATATATATTCAGTTCTTACGCATATATATTCAGTTCTTACGCATATATATTCAGTTCTTACGCATATATTTTCAGTTCTTACGCATATATATTCAGTTCTTACGCATATATATTCAGTTCTTACACATATATATTCAGTTCTTACACACATATATTCAGTTCTTACACATATATTCAGTTCTTACACATATATATTCCGTTTTTACACATATATATTCCGTTCTTACACATATATATTCCGTTCTTACGCATATATATTCAGTTCCTACGCATATATATTCCGTTCTTACGCATATATTATCAGTTCTTACACATATATATTCAGTACTTACACATATATATTCACTTCTTACACATATATATTCCGTTCTTACACATATATATTCCGTTCTTACACATATATATTCCGTTCTAACGCAATATATTCCGTTCTTACACATATATATTCCGTTCTTACACGTATATATTCCGTTCTTACACATATATATTCCGTTCTTACACATATATATTCCGTTCTTACACATATATTCCGTTCTTACGCATATATATTCCGTTATTTTGCATATATATTCAGTTTTACGCATATATATTCAGTTCTTACGCATATATATTCAGTTCTTACACATATATTCAGTTCTTACACATATATATTCAGTTCTTACGCATATATATTCCCTTCTTAGACATATATATTCCGTTCTTACGCATAAATATTCAGTTCTTACACATATATATTCAGTTCTAACACATATATATTTAGTTGATACACATATATAGTCCGTTCTTACACATATATATTCCGTTTTTACACGTACATATTCCATTCTTACGCATATATATTCCGTTCTTACGCATATATGTTCAGTGTTACGCATATATGTTCAGTTCTTACGCATATATATTCCGTTCTTACACATATATATTCCGTTCTTACGCATATATATTCTTACACATATATTCCCTTCTTACACATATATATTCCGTTCTTACACATATATATTCCGTTCTGGCGCATATATATTCCGTTCTTACACATATATATTCCGTTCTTACACGTATATATTCCTTTCTTACACATATATATTCCGTTTATACACATAAATATTCCGTTCTTACAAATATGTATTCTGTTCTTACACGTATATATTCCGTTCTTACACGTATATATTCCGTTCTTACATATATATATTCCGTTCTTACATATATTTCCGTTCTTACGCATATATATTCCGTTCTTTCGCATATATATTCAATTTTACGCATATATATTCAGTTCTTACGCATATATATTCAGTTCTTACACATATATATATTCAGTTCTTACACATATATATTCCGTTCTTACACATATATATTCCGTTCTTACGCATATATATTCTTACACATATATTTCGTTATTACACATATATATTCAGTTCTTACACATATATATTCCGTTCTTACACATATATATTCCGTTCTTACGCATATATATTCCGTTCTTACGCATATATTATCAGTTCTTACACATATATATTCAGTTCTTACAGATATATATTCACTTCTTACATATATATATTCCGTTCTTACACATATATATTCCGTTCTTACACATATATTCAGTTCTTACACATATATTCAGTTCTTACACATATATATTCCGTTTTTACACATATATATTCCGTTCTTACACATATATATTCTGTTCTTACACATATATATTCCGTTCTTACACATATATATTCCGTTCTTACACATATATATTCCGTTCTTACACATACATATTCCGTTCTTACACATATATATTCCGTTCTTACACATATATTTTCCGTTCTTACGCATATATATTCCGTTCTTACGCATATATATTTCGTTCTTACGCATATATATTCAGTTGTTCCGCATATATATTCAGTTCTTACACATATATATTCAGTTGTAAGCATATATATTCAGTTCTTACGCATATATATTCAGTTCTTACGCATATATATTCAGTTCTTACGCATATATATTCTGTTCTTTTGCATATATATTCAGTTCTTACGCATATATATTCAGTTCTTACACATATATATTCAGTTCTTACACATATATATTCCGTTCTTACACGTATATCTTCCGTTATTACACGTATATATTCCGTTCTTACACATATATATTCCGTTTTTACACATATATATTCCGTTCTTACACGTA
Source organism: Cyrtodaria siliqua (assembly GCA_037043455.1). NCBI lineage: Eukaryota > Metazoa > Mollusca > Bivalvia > Adapedonta > Hiatellidae > Cyrtodaria > Cyrtodaria siliqua. The sequence goes on along the minus strand of JAWPHD010024749.1, from coordinate 3,224 downwards.
TATATTGTGTTCTTACACATATATATTCCGTTCTTACACATATATATTCCGTTCTTACACATATATATTCCGTTCTTACGCATATATATTCCGTTCCTTCGCATATATTATCAGTTTTACGCATATATATTCAGTTCTAACGCATATATATTCAGTTCGAACACATATATATTCAGTTCTTACACATATAAATTCAGTTCTTGCGCATATATACTCCGTTCTTACACATATATATTCCGTTCTTACACATATATATTCCGTTCTTACGCATATATATTCCGTTCTTACGCATATATATTCCGTTCTTACACATATATCTTCAGTTCTTATACATATATATTCCGTTTTTACACATATATATTCCGTTCTTACACATATATATTCACTTCTTACACATATATATTCCGTTCTTACACATATATATTCCGTTCTTACACATATTTATTCCGTTCTTACATATATATATTTCGTTTTTACGCATATATATTCAGTTTTTACGCATATATATTCTGTTCTTACGCATATATGTTCAGTTCTTACGCATATATATTCAGTTTTTACACATATATATTCAGTTGTTACACATATATATTCCGTTCTTACACATATATATTCCGTTCTTACACATTTATATTCCGTTCTTACGCATATATATTCCGTTCCTTCGCATATATTATCAGTTTTACGCATATATATTCAGTTCTTATGCATCTATATTCATTTCGAACACATATATATTCAGTACTTACACATATATATTCAGTTCTTACGCATATATATTCCGTTCTTACACATATATATTCTGTTCTTACGCATATATATTCAGTTCTTACACATATATATTCAGTTTTAAGCATATATATTCAGTTCTTACGCATATATATTCAGTTCTTACGCATATATATTCAGTTCTTACCGATATATATTCAGTTCTGTTGCATATATATTCAGTTCTTACGCATATATATTCAGTTTTTACGCATATATATTCAGTTCTTACACATATATATTCCGTTCTTACACGTATATCTTCCGTTCTTACACGTATATATTCAGTTCTTACACATATATATTCCGTTTTCACACATATATATTCCGTTCTTACACGTATATATTGTGTTCTTACACATATATATTCCGTTCTTACACGTATATATTCCGTTCTTACACATATATATTCCGTTCTTACACATATATATTCCGTTCTTACGCATATATATTCCGTTCCTTCGCATATATTAGCAGTTTTACGCATATATATTCAGTTCTTACGCATATATATTAAGTTCGAACACATATATATTCAGTTCTTACACATATATATTCAGTTCTTACGCATATATATTCTGTTCTTACACATATATATTCCGTTCTTACGCATATATATTCCGTTCTTACACATATATATTCCTTTCTTACGCATATATATTCCGTTCTAACGCATATATATTCCGTTCTTACACATATATATTCAGTTCTTGCAAATATATATTCCGTTCTTACACATATATATTCCGTTCTTACACATATATATTCACTTCTTACACATATATATTCCGTTCTTACACATATATATTCCGTTCTTACACATATTTATTCCGTTCTTACACATATATATTACGTTCTTACACATATATATTCCGTTCTTACACGTATATATTCCGTTCTTACACATATATATTCCGTTCTTACGCATATATATTCAGTTTTTACGCATATATATTCAGTTTTTACGCATATATATTCAGTTCTTACGCATATATGTTCAGTTCTTACGCATATATATTCAGTTTTTACACATATATATGCAGTTGTTACACATATATATTCCGTTCTTACACATATATATTCCGTTCTTACACATTTATATTCCGTTCTTACGCATATATATTCCGTTCCTTCGCATATATTATCAGTTTTACGCATATATATTCAGTTCTGACGCATATATATTCAGTTCGAACACATATATATTCAGTACTTACACATATATATTCAGTTCTTACGCATATATATTCCGTTCTTACACATATATATTCCGTTCTTACGCATATATATTCCGTTCTTACACATATATTTTCAGTTCTTACACATATATATTCCGTTCTTACACATATATATTCCGTTCTTACCGATATATATTCAGTTCTTACACATATATATTCCGTTCTGACGCATATATATTCAGTTCTTACACATATATATTCAGTTTTAAGCATATATATTCAGTTCTTACGCATATATATTCAGTTCTTACGCATATATATTCAGTTCTTACGCATATATATTCAGTTATTTTGCATATATATTCAGTTCTTACGCATATATATTCAGTTCTTACGCATATATATTCAGTTCTTACACATATATATTCCGGTCTTACACGTATATCTTTCCATCTTACACGTATATATTCCGTTCTTACACATATATATTCCTCTTTTACACATATATATTCCGTCCTTACACGTATATATTGTGTTCTTACACATATATATTCCGTTCTTACACGTATTTATTCCGTTCTTACACATATATATTCCGTTCTTACACATATATATTCCGTTCTTACGCATATATATTCCGTTCCTTCGCATATATTATCAGTTTTACGCATATATATTCAGTTATTACGCATATATATACAGTTCGAACACATATATATTCAGTACTTACACATATATATTCAGTTCTTACGCATATATATTCCGTTCTTACATATATATATTCCGTTCTTACGCATATATATTCCGTTCTAACGCATATATATTCCGTTCTTACACATATATATTCAGTTCTTATACATATATATATTCTGTTCTTACACATATATATTCCGTTCTTACACATATATATTCACTTCTTACACATATATATTCCGTTCTTACACATATATATTCCGTTCTTACACATATTTATTCCGTTCTTACACATATATATTACGTTCTTACACGTATATATTCAGTTCTTACGCACATATATTCAGTTCTTACACATATATATTCCGTTCTTACACATATATATTCCGTTCTTACACATATATATTCCGTTCTTACACATATATATTCCGTTTTTACACGTATATATTCCGTTCTTACACATATATATTCCGTTCTTACACATATATATTCAGTTCTTACACATATATATTCAGTTCTTACACATATATATTCAGTTCTTACACATATATATTCAGTTCTTACACATATATATTCAGTTCTTAC
>JAWPHD010024748.1:0-18346 GCA_037043455.1 Cyrtodaria siliqua | reverse complement strand
GGATTATGGCTCAGGGTTGTGTCACGAACACGGAGACTAGTTCGAAAATGGTTTTAATAACATGTATAAACACACGGTGATACTCTGATTACCGCGAAAATGATGACGATCCGATGCTCTAAATATGTAATTGTAGCATGGTCACAGACAATTCTCTTTGTTCAGACACAGGTGTAAATCGTTTAATTGAAAATAAGACCTGTCAGAATAACTGTGAGAATAACAGTGAGAATAACTGAAATAGAGCTGAAATGGACATGCTACAAAACAAATAGAGTATGGTTTCATCTCGTTGGTTAATTTAAACACGTCGATGGGCTACGCCCATCTCGATGTTTAAATGAACCAACTCAATGAAACCATACTCTATCTATTACTTATTCCTTGCTGTAATAATAAAAAACTTTAAATACCAATAATTATCGGACATTTTGTTTTATACTTCTTGAAGTGTTTGGATTACCAGGCGTAAATCATTAATATTAATTGTATTGTTTTCGCTAGGAAAACTAACATTGTGTGACGCGGTGTCGGTTGATATTTGTTTTCTTCTTTTGTAACGATTTAACCGTATTGCAATTAGACCAATTGAATTAAAAAAAGCATCTTGTTTGTGCAAATGTATGGTAATTAATTAGCGAAATTATCCTTTATTTTCTTTGAGTTTAAAGCGCGGCGTCGGCCGATCCTTTTGATATGTCCCGAGACTTGAATGCATAATTATAGTTTGCTGCTTAAACTGTTATTTTAATCAATGCTTTATTAAAAAAAAACTGTGAACATGCATCTCTTGTACATATTTATCATTTGGTAATGCCATTCTGATTATCTTTACGTACATGAACATGTCTTACGGAAAAGAAGATTTTATTAATTTTGATGATCTAGATCTTGAAGCTTTATTAGGCGAGTTTCTGCCAGTGTAAATGAGGTCTCTGATGATGAACTGTGTGATAATGGTGTAGGTATGAGTAATAAGCCGACTCCTAAACTGTCCATGCTATGCATGCCACCAATCATACATACATTTTTTTTAAATTTGTTTGTGCGTGCGTACTTTATCAAAAGCTCCCAATCCTCATCCCATTCCCCGGACGTTTGAATTGTTAGCTCCACTGAGAGTATTACCGCATGTCATAAAATGCGGTACTTACTCGTGTTTTATTGCTATGATGTTAAGTATATATTTATGATCGCCCTATGGCACTAGTGTCTTATTGCTGTGAGTGTCATAAAATATATACCGAATATGCACCCTATTTGAGCGAGTTCCTTATCTTTTCTCAAAACACAATGTCATAAAACCTGGTATTGAGACCCATGTATGATTTGGTAATTCCATAAAACACATGCCGAATATGCAGATATTTAAGCAAGTTGCCGCCTTATCTTTTGCTAATAACAACACCATGTCATAAAACCGGGTATTTAGATCGATGCTATATATGCAGCTCATTTGAGCTGGTGTCTTATATTTCGCTGGTAACAACACTAGGTCATTAAAATCCGGTATTGAACCATACTACATGTAGAGTGCCATACCTGAATCAACTATTCAAATAAATGCTCCACAAGCTAAACAATAACACGAAGACTAAATTCAGAAATTCATAGCTTTTTATTTGAGTTATGTAAACAAAACATACGGTAATAAAGAGTTCAAAACATACGGTAATAAAGAGTTAAAAACATACGGTAATAAAAGAGTTTTAATAAAATTAACATAAACAAGAAATGACACATACAGTGCAAAAAAAAATCCAAATCATTTCAATATATGGTTCAAATTTGCAGTCCCGTGCACAGGAATGTATAAAGAAGAGTATGGAGTGGCTCCTGAATTCCTCTGTATCCTTCCTCTTTTGAAGCGGCTGAAAATAAACTAAGATAAAGTGTTACTTTTATAAGGGATTAAATGCAGAGTATTGGTTTAAAACTGAATATTAATGTTATAATTAATATTAAAGGTTTGCAGCCATGTGGTCACGATTTGTTTCTATTTTATTTGTGTTAAGTATATATACCCATGACTTACAATCTGTGTTACGTTGAATTAAGTATCACCGTCGTGAGTTTTCAACATGTACCACTTATTGTAATAGTATTTTTAAAATTTTAGAATTATTTTTTTAAAGAAATATTGTGTCCCATTGAAATGTGAAAAGAATATACAAATAATGTTTTGCTTGATAAAAGGACAACCATGCAGTATGAAAACTATGTAAGAACACAAATATATTATATATATTTTAAAAAAAACATGATTGTGTTCCTTTATATTAAAAAGGCGATAACACATGGTATTTTTTGATTTTCTAAATTATTTCTTAGAAGAAATAATCTGCCAATTTGAATGCTGAAGAAAAAAATATAATGCTTTGTATGATAAAATAAAGGTTACCATGCAGTATAAAAATTATATAAGAACACAAATATGTGTATTTTTCAGAAGATGAACATGATTTTATACTTTTCTATTAAAAAGGCACTAACACACTAGTGTTTCTAAATTTAGTTTTTTATAAGTTTAAAGTGAATTATAACAAGAAATATATGCCCATTTGAAAGCTGAAATACTTTTTTTTATAATGCTTGGTATAAAATAAAGTTAACCATGCAGTATTAAAATTATATAAGAACACAAATATGTGTATTTTTTTAGAAAATAACATGATTGTATGCCTTTTTATTAAAAAGGCAGTAACACACGGGTTTTTCTTAATTTTGCTTTTAAAATTTCAAAGTGAATTATAACAAGAAATATATGCCCATTTGAAATCTATAATTCTTTTTTATATAATGCTTGGTATGAAATCAAGTTAACCATGCAGTATAAAAACTATATAAGAACACAAATATGTGTATTTTTTTAGAAAATAACATGATTTTACGCCTTTCTATTAAATAGGCAGTAACACACTAGTGTTTCTAAATTTTCAAAGTGAATTATAACAATAAGAAACATACTGCCCATTTGAAAGCTGAGAAAAAAATATAAAAAATACTTTGTACAAAATAAAGGTTACCATGCAATATTAAAATTATATAAGAACACAAATATGTGTATTTTTAAAAAATAGAACATGATTTTATGCCTTCCTACTAAAAAGGCGGTAACATCGTATTTTTTTTTTTGGTTTTAAACTCAAAGTGAAATAATAAAATCAGAAAAAAATACGGAATGGTATCGATATCAATATGTTATTGGCCGAGTCTATTGACACGTTTATTCGTGTTACCTGTCTAGTGACACGTATACGTTTATTCGTGTTTCCTGTCTAGTGACACGTATATGTATAATAGAATGGGAAACGTATCAAGTAATAAGTGTCAATAAGGAGATTAGTTAGTGATACGTATAAAAACGTTTTATACTTGTTTGTTGCAGGTATTTTTTAAATTGTATATTATATTTTGGAAAAACATTGCTAGTTGAAATAAATAATAAATATTAAATATTGCTTTTTTACTTTACTTTTTTCTTTATGTGTTGTTTTAATTGCATTTGTTTCTGGTGTTGTCAGAATTCTATTTGTTGGAATTTCATGTGTTGTTTTAATTTCATTTGTTTCTGGTGTTGTCAGAATTCCATGTGTTGTCAGACTTTCATGTGTTTCTGATTTTGTCAGACTTTCATGTGTTGTCTGACTTTCATGGGTTTCTGATGTTGTCAGAATTACATGTTTTGTTGGAATTGTATGTGTTGAAGATGCTGTTTTTGTTGGCGAAAATTCTAGTTCCACATCCATTACCTCTTCCTTTCTGGAATCAAATGCTTGTTCAAAACCGACACTTGTTTGTATTTGTGGAATTCTTAAATTGGTTGATTGCCAAGAAATTTTTAAGTCAGTCAAACAGTTAATTTTCTCATTAAATTCTTTTTCACCACATGTCGAAAGAAATTGGGCAAAATCTTTGAAACAATTTGTTGCTGTGTTATATTTTTCCCGTGGCGTCATTTTCGTGTTTTCTTTTTACTAAAATTATGTTGTTAATTGGAATTACAATTCCACTGTTTTTATTTCTTTAAGCCAACGGGTTGCTACACATTTTTTATCGAATAAATGAAGGCCTAAATGTGTTCTTACACTAAATATGTGGTGACAAGGCAAGGAATATACTGTGTGAAATGCGCACGTGCAAACCTCAGCATTGTTCGTGACAGTGTATGTGTTTTCGTTTACATTTACTGTGTACGTCTTTTCGTCAAGCGTCGTGATAACATGTGTGTTGTGTGTATGTTTATCTAGTTGCCGAGACAGGAGATCTGCCGCAGCATGCTCACACACACTGGAAATTTTCGCATGAAGCGGTGATACGTTTCTCGTGTTAATTCGAGTTTTTAAGTGTTTTGATCTGTAAGTGTCATGTATAAATTTGAAAAGTCGCTTAACAGACTGCTCTAAATGGTTTGTTCTCTTGATATACTGCTTTAGTTTTTGATTATGACTTTCGATTCTGTTGTTAGTGTGGTTGCCCAAAAATTCTAATTTTTCCCTAAAATGCAACGGCCTCAGTGCATCCAAGCTTTCTTTACAAACACTAATTAGTACACAGTTATTATAACTGTATAAAGGTGTCAGCTAATCACTCAAAGTTAAGTGGATACTGTCATTAAGTGTGCTTGTTTGCTTTTCTTTTGTGGACGTTTAATGTTTTTCACACCTACACTGTTCATTGACATTTGAGCAAATGCTATCATTTAAGTTGTGCTTGTGTATTACGGTATTAATTTACTATATACAAAGTAAAGAGATATGGCTTATATTTACATTTATTTGATTATCAATTTTGCGTTTCCTTATAAAAATAAATATTTATTCTTATACATTACATTAAGAACATGTGATATACATAAGAGGAATATTTATTAAAACGTGATTGGAGTGTGTCTATATAATTCAATAAATTTTTCATTGATGCAAACGCTGGATAACATATATATGAAGTGGATTTATACTGTTGCAATGTAAATTTACATGTTGAATTTCTACGTTTTGTGTATAGATTCGAAGAATGAAGTGGATTGTGTCTATATAATTCAACACGTATTTCAGTGATTCCGAAGGTGGTTTATACGTCAATATCTATGTAATAAAGTGAATTTATACTGATGCCACGTAAATTTACATTTTAATATCTACGTTTTATGCCTTGAATCGCATACGTGTAAATAATTCAGGAACGATAATTCGTATATTAAGCGTGTCAATTATTCAGTAACGATAATCCAGTAAACTACTACTACGTTGTGTCCTTGAATCTCATACGTGTAAATAATTCAGGAACGATAATTCGTATATTAGGCGTGTCAATAATTCAGGAACGATAATCGTTAGTGACACGTATAATAGAAGTGACAATGGGAAACGTATCTACTACTACGTTGTCTGTACTTGAATCGCATACGTGTAACTAATTCAGGAACGATAATCATTAAAACAAACACGTAAGATATGATACATTTTCTTTCTTTAATTGCACATTAATATATGTTTAATATATCACAATGACAATGTCTAATATAAGAACGTTTACGAGGGTTATGGTCACCTGGTATTAATATAAAATACGGTACCATGCCAGGCAACAAGCAGGGCAGTACGCGTATCCCACATCGCCCCACGGCCCGTCGCCCCATAACAAACCAATTACACTTCTCAAAACTGCTAACTACACCGCTACGTTTTGGGTTATATATATCGATGGGTTGAATGTTTTTCAATAAAATAAAAAGGAAATACCAATTCAATCATTTTTACATCATTTCATTTTATTTTTTTCATGGGCAATGCTAGAACTAAACCACAATAAGCAATTACAAACGACCCATGTAAACACTAAAGTCACACTTTTCATTTCTTGTTCATAAAAGTGTGACTTTAGTGTTTACATGGGTCGTTTGTAATTGCTTATTGTGGTTTAGTTCTAGCATTGCCCATGAAAAAAATAAAATGAAATAAAGTAAAAATGATTGAATTGGTATTTCCTTTTTATTTTATTGAAAAACATTCAACCCATCGATATATATAACCCAAAACGTGAGCGGTGTAGTTAGAAGTTTTGAGAAGTGTATAACAAGTAATGCAGTTGCGTACCAAAACACAAAGTAAATCAAAACAGTCTAAAAAAACACCAAACACACTCATAATCATAGAGCGCGAAATTAGGTTAAATTAACCGCCAGTGCTATGATTATATATTTGGCAGACAATTCTGAGGCGGAGTCTTTCAATTCAAAATTCAAAATCAAAACCCTTTTTAGTCCAAACATAATGCCGAGTCAACGGGGGATTCTTCCCGGGGGCTCATATGGTAGAGGGACTATAAACCTTAGAATGAAAGAAAAAACGTATCTACTGCTTCGTTGTCTGTACTTGAATGCCATACGTGTAAATAATTCAGGAACGATAATTCGTATATTAGGCGTGTCAATAATTCAGGAACGATAATCGTTAGTGACACGTATAATAGAAGTGAGAATGGGAAACGTATCTACTACTTCGTTGTCTGTACTTGAATCGCATACGTGTAACTAATTCAGGAACGATAATCATTAAAAAAAACACGTAAGATATGATACATTTTCTTTCTTTAATTGCACATTAATATATGTTTAATATATCACAATGACAATGTCTAATATAAGAACGTTTACGATTCAGTTTCTTGACCATTTGGGAAAGAACACTTACAAACATATATAATATAACCAATACATTACAAAAATTAAAATTTATACGACTTTTTATAAAATTGGCAAAAAATATGAACTCATAACAGTATAATGTAAATAATACGGGCGTGATAACCGCCATCGACCTACTCTTACGGTTGTGCTATTATTACATACGTGTCAATAGACACTCCGTATGTTATTTATTAAATTTTAATAACCAAGTCGTATAACGAATACATTTATAATCAAAAACGTATTTCCTTCAATGGAAAACATATTTTATATCACTATTCCTAAAAATACGATTACCCCACCCGCCAACATCACACTGCCGAGAATCGGGAGAATATCAAAATAAAATTACACCACCAACGAAAAACATTTGGAAAATAAACACTTCCTCATTAAAATACATGATATTAAACTAATACTTACTCGATAATTGCTTATATAAAGCGTTATCTTGCTGTTTATCGACATTAATCTACCCAGCGTTGTATTCAATATTTTCCAAAATGGCGGCTGAAGATGATGACTGTCACGTGACACGATCTCGAGATTTCTGTCCGAGAATTTGCGAGACTTCCTTTTTTAGCCCTATATAATTTGACCTATTTTCTTATCCTCTTATCGTACAAATCCTTGCATAGGCTTACCTGCGCCTTTAATCGAAAGCATGCTGGGAGGTTTGAACATTGGACAATTTAGAACATATCACAATTCATGTCGATTGTGTTTATTCCGTATTTCCTTCTTTTTGTTGCTATGTATAATATGTCCTTGTCTTTAAACAATGGTAATAGGTTAATGGCTTATAAGATGGCGTCTATAAGATTTCACCTTCCTTCAAATTGTGGCTTTGAAATGTGTAAATGGAGAATTATTACTAAGGGAGATAAGTCAAAAAAATGCATTGGACGTCTATATCACTCTAATATGTCACTGTATTTCGATTCATCCATCACTTTCTGAGATTAGCCCACGGTCATGTACGCTTTCTTTCATTTCCGATACTTTGGCTATATGAAATTCTAGATATGAATGGAAATATATTTGCGACGAAGGAAAATGCCCACTTTGTAGTGGTATGTGCGCTTTAATAAAACAAAGTTAAAAAGATGCATTAAAAAAGTTATGAGGCAAAACGCATACCTTATTCGAGAGCGTTGTTAATAATAATATTTCGAAAATCAATCAAAACACATGCCCGACATGTTCGCGCGTTGAATATAAATGTATTGGCATTGGAAATTTTTCACACATTTGTACACATTTAAAAAAAATATTTTTTTTTAGATGTCCGCCTCTGACGTTAACTGGTTATTATGACAACCTATACAACGCCTTATATAATGTTTATTATAAGCTGATATCAACTATTCCATAAGTGATACAGTGCTTTATATTGTGTGTAAATGTTACTGTTAACTATTTAATAATAACGAGTTTACAGCATCTGTCTAGTCTCATTATTTCTCGATCACCCCTCGTACACTGTTGTAAGAAATCAAGTATATCATGAACATATTAACAGACAATTTTTCCACTTCTCTTATGATTGTGTTATGTTGTAAAAACAAGTACACGAACAGTTTCTAACTGTCTTGAAAACTACATATGTTGTTTAAATAGAAGACTTGTGTTGTATATAAATATACCTGTATTACTCGTATCTGCGATATGAAACTTCTTCTCACTTGATTTATAGGCCGGGTAAAATACAAGTTTAACTACTTACGTATAATAAAACAAATGCTTATTTAGTTTACCTTAAAACCAGTGTAATCACACAGTTAAACAATTCATTCATCAGGCATGTTATTATATTACATATGCTGTCTGATAAGTGGTAATGTAATAACGAAGGCAACTTACATTCTTGAAACTCTTCGTACATATTCAATGAAAATTAAGCAAGCAGCGCAACCATGGAACGATCTGTAAATGCACCAAATAGATTATAATTATAGTGATTTGATACCTGACTGTGGATACGTACTTACAGGATACGAAATAATATTCGGAAATGTCAGCTCATTAACGAGTATGTCACGGTAATTGACACCGGAGTCAGATGTAATTAAGACTTCCTGTCTGAGTTACTTATTTGTAATTAGTGTCACTCGTGTTTGGTCGATAAATTCGACTGATAATTGGTCCTTATGCATTGTTTGGTAAAACCCGTATATTTAAATATCAGTCAATTATATCTGTTAAGTACAAGATTAGGCAAAACATGTTTTGTTTTTCATGACCATAGAGTAATGAATCCTTCAACACGCCGAAACAAAATCTATATAAGTACAGAGTCAATATTAATGTTTACATGGACGCAATGCCTGAAGAGACGACAGCCATATTTCAATTGAGTAAACCTGGTCCACTATACGTCAGCTGATAAACTCCAGACAGTAACGAGAGCGTGCATTGTTGGTAATTATATTGTGTTATACTTTTATTATATATGAAAAAAATAGTCATACCGTATATGCATTTTATGAAAAACACACAAAAACAAAATGTGTATCCGTATATGTACTTACCACTATTATATACAGCTCTACATTTCATTTCGGTAGAGGTATACCAAACGGGGTTCTAGTAATGTTCTTTCCCAGGAAATGCTAGCAAGAGGACTTGCCAAACTTCAGATGTGTCTCTACATATTTTTCGGTAGAGATATATCAAAATGGGGTTCTGGTAATGTTTGCGGAGTTGCATGTTGATATATCACCCAGTCAAAGATATCGAAATATTAGGGATGCTGGCTATTACAATTAGAAATGTATTTTTATCTAGAAAAACTGGATTATATCAATAGAAAGCTTATTTAAAATGTAAATGCAGAAAAATAAAATATTCCGTGATCGAGTGTGATATGTATAGTGATGATGAAGATGATTGCTTTGTTCCTTCTGATTTTGTTTAACAGCCAAGCAGAAAAATAAAAGTAGCATGTTATATTATCAATTAGTTATGAGTAGAAACTGGGGGTTCCAGTGGAGTTTGCCCTCTGGAGTTTGAAAAAAGAGTTTTAAATTTGTTGGCAGGGCTTGACAGCACAGTGTCACCTCGTCTTGATTGAGGTTTCCGATTTTTTTTAGCTTGTTTTTTTGTGCTAAAACACGCAATTTTGTCAACTTTTCATGGAGGAAAAAAAAAAGAAGGTGATTTCAGCTTATTGGCCATGCCAAAATACGCAAATTTTCCAGCTTTGCGTGTAGGGTACTCCAGGGAGAAAACTGTGCCGGTACCGCCAGTTTCTATACTACTATCAATGCTTATTTAGTTTGGAATTAAAACAGTGCAATCACAAACGTCAAACAATTCAATCACCAAGCATTCTACAAATTATAAAACATAGGCACAACAATAAGAGTTAATGTAATAAAGAAGTTTATTTTCTTGAAGCATATGCTTTTATCTCGATTTAAATGGAGAGGGTGGCATGGGATGGTCATTTCTGTAGGAGCCATATAACCCTTTTCAGTGGGTGAGTCGTGAAAACTATCGTTAAAGTGCAGTTAACTGTTATTTTACATTCATAAATTAACGTAGTTACCTCCCTTAGTATACATTTCGCCATTTACAACTTTATCTTGGTTAGTCTATATCTGTTCAAGTTCGTCAATCATGTCAATCAGAGATAATTGATGATTGATGTTACATTTTGAGGATTCTAATTTTAAAATTGATCGTATCAAAATATAAACGGTTACAATCGACGACACGGTATGAACTTTTTAGATTGTTCACTTTTATTTTTATTACAGTTATGTTACAATATCGATAGAACTACATGCATTAAATATCGTTTTTTTTCTTGCAACACATGCAGAAGAATGGAATGACATTTTGAGTCAAAATGATGTAATCATCAATACAAAAAATATGCTAATCATTTGATTTAGATTTGCCCTTTCAGCTATACGATAGAAACATGTCTGAAAGTATTGTCCTCTATCCGTGTGAATTATTTAATAGTGTGTTTTGCATCAATATTTACCTAAGGCTTAAAAGAAAAAAGTGTTTGTTTCCGCTAACCCGATCGACCCTATTCATAATTTTGCATTGCAGAGATGTTGAGATTTTTTTATTTTATTTTCAGTAGGTGATACAATTTGTGTTACTCGGGTTTTTTAATCCTTAGGTTCTATAGTAATTTAGGGGCGTCCGTGGCCGAGTGGTTAACGTCTCTGACTTGAAATCACTTGCCCCTCACCGCTGCAGGTTCGATCCCTAAGGAGCCTAGGAATCTTTATGTGAAGAAGCTATCCAGCTGGCTTGCGGAACGTCGGTGGTTCTACCCAGGTGCCCGCCCGTGCACGAAAATTGCCCGGAGGGGCACCTGGGGTCTTCCTCCACCAATGGAAGCTGGAAAGTCGCCATATGACCTTAGCTGTTGGTGCGACTATAAAATTCAATTCTATAGTAATTTTAACAGTAAACTTTGTTGAACATCAATGATAAAGTCACCTACCAGAATATATTGGTTATCAGGGTTCTCCACAGGATTATTTTCAAGCATAGTGGCATATAGCGTGTGCTGGGGGAGGGTACGGGAGGGGAAAACCCCCTCCTGTGTTCGATTTTTTTGGCTTTTAGTAACTGCCTGTATTGACGGTGAGGCACTATTTTGTATGATATAAGTGATGTTAGGAAGCCATATATAATTATATATTTATGATAATAAACAATATAATAAATAATCCATGTTTTAAGACTTTTATTTAAAAAAAAAACTCATAAAATTATTTACTAAAATAAGTTCATACACAATAATACATACACAATAATACAACACACATCAACACAACATGCAGCATCTGAAATACATACAATAAACAATAATAAATAATCCATGTTTTAATACACGATGAAGAAGAAAACATACAAAGATTTAATACAACATATACATCAACACATCATGCACACATATAATACCATCAACTACACAATATTCATCCCTGGAAATAAAACAGCACATTTGATAATACTTAAAAAATATAACGTTAGCACTCAAATAAATCCAACACAAGTTAGCCCATTCAATGTCTTGACTTGTACATATTAGCTAGCAGTTCCTATTCAGATGCTTGACCTTCTAGGTCTGGCCATGTGCCATTCTTCCACTGCCCTGTCATATTCAAACTGATGGAGGTGGGCCCTGCATTGTTACTGCCAGCAGTGCATTGAGAACTCTGTTACACAGAGTTGACCTGTGCTGTCTTAATTCAATCTGCTGTTGATGTTGGAAGAAGCAGACCAACAGCTGCAATATTGTACAAGTTGGGGTGAGACTCCTGTAGCTCTCTGTCATTCTTTGTAACCTCCCTCACTTGTCTCCACTCGATCATCATTGAATCTTCATCCTGGTTAAAGTGGCGGGCCAAGGTCTGAAGAAACATATATAAATAATTTAATATATTATAAATACATAATAGACCCAACACGCTTAATAATAGTAATAACTGAATTATTTTTGTTTTATTTTGTAATTTCTAGTATTTTTGTTTTCAAAATATTGACAAGCTTTGAAGTAAACAGATAAATAAACTACCTTCATTTCTTCTTTTCTTTTTTCAAATGACCAGATATTATCCCAAAATTGCTATTTATTTTATTTATTAACGCACAAACTTAAATCAAATGACAATCAAAATAATTATACTCACTTACGCAAAACAAACAAACTTGCACATCACATCTTTCATTTCCGTCTTGAACAATACACGTAAGCCGATACACAAACTGCCAATATTAACAAACTTTCCAGTTCAACTGCTTTAAGTTACATTCTCCCATCCCAATTATCTCCCAATTACTGATTAATCCACAACAACCCGACATAATCCAATCAACTCGTGATAATTGCAATTTGTTGTCAACAATCCACTAATCACACAGCGTGTTATCGCACGTTCTGCATACTGCATAGATCAGTCACGTGTTACTTGTGTGTATTGTTTGACGCGAGTTTATGAATTTGTGTACGGTGCGCATAAGGGTTTTTAAAGGCGGTGTTTGCCTTCAGATCAAAGCACCGCGCTCTGGTTTTTAAGCATAGCGGCGCAGTTTAGGCACCGCGGGATGTAAGATTTTGGAAGTCAAGCGCAGCGGCTCCGCTATGCTTAAATGGCCTGTGGAGAACCCTGGTTATGTCTTAGTTCTGATCATCATGATCACTGATTGGTCAGGTTTTTTTGATGATGCTCTATCAAAACAGTGAAGTAATTACTTACTGATCAAAATTATGAAATATTTAGCCGCCGACCCTAACTTTTTTTATTGCAAAAAAAAAATATTAAAAAAAAAATGACTTAAAAGTTGAACCCATGAACAAAGGTTTCTTATGAAGATAAAAAAAAAGAAAATATTCCTCCAGTGAGATTTGAACCCACAACCCCTGGGGTTTCCAGTATACATTAACAAATATTGAAGAAGGGCCATAACCATGTATTATCTAGGTAGTTATACATTCCCCAGTATTTTTTATCGTATTAAAAGTGTTTTTCATTAACAAGAATAAGGTCATTAATAAATGAAAAATAAAAAAATAAAAAAAGTTTTGCCTACCTACATACCCTATTATTGTTGAAGCCGTTAGCGGAAACAAACTCTTTTTTTGGGCTAATTTCATTGTATCCCGAGAAGTGCCATGAGTGCAAAACGTTTACAACTTAACGTATTTGATGATTACATTTTGACTTTGGTTTCTACCATTTATTATAGTTACCAGTAGATAATGCAGTTAACTCCCTTAGTATAAATAACTCCATTTGCAAATAGCTTTTTCGACAGAGTAACTTGATAATTTGAATATTGATTGTATCAAACTATATACTCATGCAATCAACGACGAGGTATGTAAACTAAATGTGAACTAATCATTGCTTGATTTTAATTCAGTTGCATTTTAGATCTACATACTGGACATGAAAGTGGGAGGGGTAATGCAATATAAAGCATGGATATACAGGTACATGTATGTAGATCTATGATTAAAGGTTGACAAACAGTGATATATTTAACAGATAGGACACTTTCTGTCTGAAGCAATGAAGTAGCCAACACATCACTTGGCACCTTAACTTTTCCTTCAATCTGCTCTATTGATTTTGTTGAGAATCAAAATGGGATTATAATAATTCTTTATTATTTTTAACATTTGAAGTTGTATAAAAAAATGTTTTAAGATAAACAATCTAATTATTTTTGGCTTTTCTCCTAAAAATCAATGTTTGACGTAGTAAAAGAAAATGATAAGAGTATGAATACAGCTCCCTTACCAAATGAAAAGGTTTGCTGCAAGGTTGCAGCGAACAGTTTTGTTCGTTAGAACAATTCTTAATTGTTGCCGATGTTCGACACTAGCGGTGATGTTCCCGCAAACACCATGGTAATCTTTGGAGAATTTGCCGCAAACTCGCTAAAAAGTTATACATTCGCCAGAAACATTTATTTATTAGGAACGTTCGCCATAACATCACCACAAACTTACTTGCATATTTTTTGTTCGCCACAACATTGCGACAAACTTTACCACTCCGATTTCCTTTTTTATTGCACGCCGTAACATCGCCAAAAACTTTTCCATTCAGATTTGCCGTTTCTTTATTCGCCATAAGATCACGACAAACTTTTCCATTCTGATCTGCGTTATCTCCGTTCGCCAAATTTTCATCACAAAGCTTAAACTTTATACAGATTTTTGATATTTCTTCGTTGTTACTTAATTATTACTCAAGTAAAATGTACTCAAGTAAACTGTGGATTTTATGTCAAAGGACCACTTGAACAAGTTATTTTGCTAAGTATAAAACTTTTAGTGGAACCTTTTTTTTTTCAGTCGGTAGCGCGGTGGATTTGTAACCGGAGGCCCCAGGTTCAATCCTGCAAGGTGCCACTGAGTTTCGTCGGTGTGTTCTTGGGCAAGACACTTTCCCTTAGCCTTGTCCATCGGTCTATCCTCCGAGCACGTTAAAGAACCATAGGAATCTATTCGATATAAGGGTAGGGCATGGTTCCCGGATTCCTATGTATCCTTACCCTCTCTCTGGGGCGGCTCTAAATAACCTATACTGTGTTGATGAGCCGTTAAACATCATTCAATTCAATTCAATTATTTTTTCAGAAAAAGCCAAAATATGTATTATTGTTTTGCAAGAACATTTTTAAATACCAAACATCATGCAACTCCAACATTTAAAACCAGAACAATTATAATTGTGTCCCAAGTGCAAAAATATATCAATATTACTCTGCATTACCATGACCATGATGACAAGTCAATTTAATAGTTTAAGTCATTGTGAATTATTATATAGGAACTATCTACAAATTTAACAAATATAAAATCTACTTTGAAATTTAAGCACACATACTTTAAATAACATGTATTTAAAAGTAAAAAAAATGACAAAGATAAATAATTAAAGCTTAATATCAGAATAATATAATATAAGTGTACAGTCATCATAGAAACACAATTTATCATATATTGGGTGAAAAGCTGGATAATCTTGCTGAGTGGGTCAGTTAATTATTATTACCAGGTAGTATGCAATTTCCTTTGATCTGATGCAGTATCATGCAGTATCCTGCAGAGATTATTCTATTACAAACACATGTGTTCAAAAAACTGTGGCATTTTTGCATAAATAACCAGTTATCATGTGTCTATATAGGCAATGGTGTGTTATCAACAGTGTACTATTTTTCAATGTAATTGTAACAATATAAAACAATGAATTTGAATGAGTTTATTTGAGTGAATATTCTGAAGAGGATGTTCCACACCTGTATATTGTAAGTACATAACTGGTTTATTTTTATTTTTATATGTCGGAAAATAGCAAGTTTTGCATTTTTCATCTGGTTAGGTAACAGTCGCCTGGAACTTTCGGAATCCGCACCAGACCATCATCAGACCCATAACCTTACCTCCATTGGTAAATGTTTGTATTTATGTTTGTGGGTCTGTCCTAAGGGTCTGGTGCTGATTCTAATTTAAGATATCCAGGCACCAAGTGCCTATTGGACTGCTACAGTTAGGATGAAGTTCAACATTTCCATGAAAATGGGAGCAATGACAGCGCTCGACATCTCTGTGAAAATGAGAGTAATGCAGAAATGACTGCGCTCGACATCTCCATGATAATGGGAGTAATGCAGACATGACAGCGCTCGACATCTCCATGAAAATGAGAGTAATGCAGAAATGACACTCACAGCGCTCGACATCTCCATGAAAATGACAGCACTCGACATCTCCATGAAAATGAGAGTAATGCAGAAATGACAGCGGTCGACATCACCATAAAATAGGAGTAATGCAAAAGTGACACCACTCGACATCTCCATGAAAATTAGAGTAATGCAGAAATGACAGCGGTCGACATCTTCATACTAATGGGATTAATGCAGGAATGGCAGCGCTCGACATATCCATGAAAATGAGAGTAATGCAGGAATGACAGCGGTCGACATCTCCATAAAATGGGAGTAATGCAGAAATGACAGCAGTCGACATCTCCATGAAAATGTGAGTAATGCAAAAATGACAGCGGTCGACATTTCCATAAAATGTGAGTAATGCAGAAATGACAGCGGTCGACATCTCCATGAGATGGGAGTAATGCAATAATGACAGCGGTCGACATCTCCATAAAATGGGAGTAATGCAGAAATGACAGCGGTCGATATCTCCATGAAAATGAGAGTAATGCAGAATAACAGTGCTCCACATCTCCATGATAATGGGAGTAAGGCAGAAATGACAGCGGTCGACATCTCCATAAAATGGTAGTAATTAATGCATGAATGACTGCGGTCGACATCTCCATGAAAATGGGAGTATTGTAATGCAGAAATGACAGCGGTCGACATTTCTATAAAATGTGAGAAATGCAGAAATGACAGCGGTCGACATATCCATGAAAATGGGAGTAATGCAGAAATGACAGTTGTCGGCATCTCCATAAAATGTGAGTAATGCAGAAATGACGGCGGTCGACATCTCCATGAAAATGTGAGTAATGCAGAAATGACAGTGGTCGACATCTCCATAAAATGTGAGTAATGCAGAAATGACGGCGGTCAACATCTCCATAAAATGTGAGTAATGCAGAAATGATGGCGGTCGACATCTCCATAAAACGTGAGTAATGCAGAAATGACAGCGGTCGACATCTCCATAAAATGTGAGTAATGCCGAAATGACAGCGGTCTACATCTCCATAAAATGTGAGTAATGCAGAAATGACAGCGGTCGACATCTCCATAATATGTGAGTAATGCAGAAATGACAGCGCTCGACATCTCCATAAAATGGGGGGTAATGCAGAAATAACAGCGCTCGACATCTCCATAAGATGTGAGTAATGTGGAGAGTAAGAGACACCACTTGAAATTTTCATGTACATGGGGATTCGCTTTTTACACAAATCAGGGTAGGATTTTTTATTTTTATTGTATTGCTTTGTCAACTTTGTAAGTTAGGAATTAGAAGTTTAATTTACAGTATTTATTTTGTATAATATTCATCTCAACACCCCATTTAATGATAAGATCATATTTATTTTAGTCAGTTTTGTTCAAAATGAATAATGACAACAATTATTCCAACTTGTTTAGGTGCCGTATGTAACAAAACTATTTAGCTCAAAAACATGTTGGTTTTTTCACTATTTAACATAATGGACTGCACCATATTTAAATAAATCGACATAATTTAAATAAATTGACACTATTTAAATAAATCCTCTTGATTTAAAGTATATCCTTAAGATTTAAAATACATCCTCAGGATTAAAATATATCCATACGATTTAAATCATTAGGATATATGTAATTATATTAAGCATATAATTTATATGCTTAATATTTACATATATTCTAATGATTTTTAAGGTAAATGTGCAACTTTTACTTAAAACGATTTAGTCCGCGCCCGCGCATAATTAAAATATTTCTATTTATGCTCATAGAGGATTTGTTAAAATGGTGTTAATTTATTTAAATTGTGTCGATTTATTTAATTATAGTGAATTTAATTAAATTGTTGCACATTTATACTATAATGAAGGTCGATTTATTTAGATCACAAACGAATAATTACATCAAAACCATTTAGTTAAATCATATGGATAAAATCATATATTTAAATCACGAGGAAATAATAATCTAAATCGTAAGGATATACTCTAAATCCTTAAATCAAGAGCTTTTATTTAGTGTCGATTTATTTAAATCGTTCCCATTTATTTAAATTTGGTGCAGTCCATGTTAGATAGTGAAAAAAATGTTTTTGAGCTAAATATATATATATTTTAAAACGGCGCACCATTGTTCCATTTCATAATTTCAGTCCATTATTTATTTAGAAAACATTTGCCGCGATGTGTTGGCGAACATTGCCGCAACTTTGCAGCGAACAACCACAAGCATCGCCAGAACAGTGCAGAGAAACATTTTGTGCAAATGAAGTTTGCTGCAAAGTTGCCGCACACTTTTACTATGTAAAAAAGGTCTGCGGCAAAGTTGCAGCAAACATCGCCAAAACATCGCCAGAATATTACAGCTAAAAGCGTTATACAAATGAAGTTTGCTGCAAAGTTGCTGCACACTTTTACCATGCAAATGGTCAGATACCACTATTGTTTTGGG
>JAWPHD010024747.1:0-18346 GCA_037043455.1 Cyrtodaria siliqua | reverse complement strand
TATATATTAAGTTCCTACGCATATATATTCAGTTCTTACACATATATATTCCGTTCTTACGCATATATATTCTTACACATATATTCCGTTCTTACACATATATATTCCGTTCTTACACATATATATTCCGTTCTTACACATATATACACATAAATATTCCGTTCTTACACATATATATTCCGTTCTTACACGTACATATTCCGTTCTTACACATATATATTCCGTTCTTACACATATATATTCCGTTCTTAGGCATATATATTCAGTTCTTGAGAATATATATTCAGTTCTTACACATATATATTCCGTTCTTACACATATATATTCCGTTCTTACGCATATATATTCAGATCTTACACATATATATTCAGTTCTTACGCATATATATTCTTACACATATATTCCGTTCTTACACATATATATTCCGTTCTTAGGCATATATATTCAGTTCTTACACATATATATTCAGTTCTTACACATATATATTCAGTTGTTACACATATATATTCCGTTCTTACACATATATATTCCGTTCTTACACGTACATATTCCGTTCTTACGCATATATGTTCAGTTCTTACGCATATATATTCAGTTCTTACGCATATATATTCCGTTCTTACACATATATATTCCATTCTGACGCAAATATACTCTTACACATATATTCCGTTCTTTCACATATATATTCCGTTCTTACACATATATCTTCCGTTCTAACGCATATATATTCCGTTCTTACACGTATATATTCCGTTCTTACACGTATATATTCCGTTCTTACACATATAAATTCCGTTTTTACACATATATTATTCCGTTCTTACACGTTTATATTCTGTTCTTACACATATATATTCCGTTCTTACACGTATATATTCCGTTCTTACACATATATATTCAGTTCTTACACATATATATTCCGTTCTTACACATATTTTTTCCGTTCTTACACATAAATATTCCGTTCTTACACATATATATTCCGTTCTTACACGTACATATTCCGTTCTTACACATATATATTCCGTATTTACACATATATATTCAGTTCTTACGCATATATATTTAGTTCTTACGCATATATATTCAGTTCGTACACATATAAATTCAGTTCTTACAGATATATAATCAGTTCTTACTCATATATATTCAGTTCTTACGCATTTGTATTAATTTCTTACACATATATGTTTACTTCTTACACATATATATTCCGTTCTAACACGTACATATTCCGTTCTTACACATATATATTTCGTTCTTACACATATATATTCCGCTCTTACACATATATATTCAGTTCTTACACATATATATTCACTTCTTACACATATATATTCAGTTCTTACATATATATGTTCAGTTCTTACACATATATATTCCGTTCTTACACGTATATATTCCGTTCTTACACGTATATATTCCATTCTTACACGTATATATTCAGTTCTTACACATATATTCAGTTCTTACACATATATATTCAGTTCTTACGCATATATATTCAGTTCTTACGCATATATATTCCGTTCTTACACATATATATTCCGTTCTTACGCATATATATTTTTACACATATATGTCGTTCTTACACATATATATTCCGTTCTTACGCATATATATTCCGTTCTTACGCAAATATATTCAGTTCTTACGCATATATATTCAGTTCTTACGCATATATATTCAGTTCTTACGCATATATATTCACTTCTTACACATATATATTCAGTTCTTACTCATGTATATTCAGTTCTTACACATATACATTCAGTGCTTACACATATATATTCCATACTTACACATATATATTCCGTTCTTACACATATATTCCGTTCTTACGCATATATATTCAGTTCTTTCGCATATATATTCAGTTTTACGCATATATATTCAGTTCTTACGCATACATATTCAGTTCTTACGCATATGTATTCAGTTTTACGCATATATATTCAGTTCTTACAAATATATATTCAGTTCTTACACATATATATTCAGTTCTTACGCATATATATTCAGTTCTTACGCATATATGTTCAGTTCTTATGCATATATATTCCGTTCTTACACATATATATTCCGTTCTGACGCAAATTTACTCTTACACATATATTCCGTTCTTACACATATATATTCCGTTTTTACACATATATCTTCCGTTCTAACGCATATATATTCCGTTCTTACACATATATATTCCGTTCTTACACGTATATATTCCGTTCTTACTCGTATATATTCCGTTCTTACACATATAAATTCCGTTTTTACACATATATTATTCCGTTCTTACACGTACATATTCCGTTCTTACACATATATATTTCGTTCTTACACATATATATTCCGCTCTTACACATATATATTCAGTTCTTACACATAAATATTCACTTCTTACACATATATATTCAGTTCTTACATATATATGTTCAGTTCTTACACATATATATTCCGTTCTTACTCATATATATTCCGTTCTTACACATATATATTCAGTTCTTACACATATATATTCACTTCTTACACATATATATTCAGTTCTTACATATATATGTTCAGTTCTTACACATATATATTCCGTTCTTACACGTACATATTCCGTTCTTTCCCATATATATTCCGTTCTTACACATATATATTCCGTTCTTACTCATATATATTCCGTTCTTACACATATATATTCAGTTCTTACACATATATATTCACTTCTTACACATATATATTCCGTTCTAACGCATATATTTTCCGTTCTTACACGTATATATTCCGTCTTACACGTATATATTCCGTTCTTACACGTATATATTCCGTTCTTACAAATATTATATTCCGTTCTTACACATATATATTCAGTTCTTACACATATATTTTCAGTTCTTACGCATATATATCCAGTACTTACGCATATAAATTCAGTTCTTACGCATATATATTCAGTTCTTACACATATATATTCCGTATTTACACATATATATTCAGTTCTTATGCATATATATTTAGTTCTTACGCATATATATTCAGTTCGTACAGATATAAATTCAGTTCTTACAGATATATATTCAGTTCTTACGCATATATATTCAGTTCTTACGCATTTATATTAATTTCTTACACATATATGCTTACTTCTTACACATATATATTCCGTTCTAACACGTACATATTCCGTTCTTACACATATATATTTCGTTCTTACACATATATATTCCGTTCTTACACATATATATTCAGTTCTTTCACATATATATTCAGTTCTTACACATATATATTCAGTTCTTACATATATATGTTCAGTTCTTACACATATATATTCCGTTCTTACACGTACATATTCCGTTCTTTCCCATATATATTCCGTTCTTACACATATATATTCCGTTCTTACTCATATATATTCCGTTCTTACTCATATATATTCCGTTCTTACACATATATATTCAGTTCTTACACATATATATTCACTTCTTACACATATATATTCCGTTCTAACGCATATATTTTCCGTTCTTACACGTATATATTCCTATCTTACAAGTATATATTCCGTTCTTACACGTATATATTCCGTTCTTACAAATATATATTCCGTTCTTACACATATATATTCAGTTCTTACACATATATTTTCAGTTCTTACGCATATATATCCAGTACTTACGCATATATATTCAGTTCTTACGCATATATATTCAGTTTTTACACATATATATTCCGTATTTACACATATATATTCAGTTCTTATGCATATATATTTAGTTCTTACGCATATATATTCAGTTCGTACAGAAATAAATTCAGTTCTTACAGATATATATTCAGTTCTTACGCATATATATTCAGTTCTTACGCATTTATATTAATTTCTTACACATATATGCTTACTTCTTACACATATATATTCCGTTCTAACACGTACATATTCCGTTCTTACACATATTTATTTCGTTCTTACACATATATATTCCGTTCTTACAGATATATATTCAGTTCTTTCACATATATATTCAGTTCTTACACATATATATTCAGTTCTTACATATATATGTTCAGTTCTTACACATATATATTCCGTTCTTACACGTACATATTCCGTTCTTTCCCATATATATTCCGTTCTTACACATATATATTCCGTTCTTACTCATATATATTCCGTTCTTACACATATATATTCAGTTCTTACACATATATATTCACTTCTTACACATATATATTCAGTTCTAACGCATATATTTTCCGTTCTTACACGTATATATTGCTTTCTTACACGTATATATTCCGTTCTTACACGTATATATTCAGTTCTTACACATATATTCAGTTCTTACACATATATATTCAGTTCTTACGCATATATATTCAGTTCTTACGCATATATATTCCGTTCTTACACATATATATTCCGTTCTTACGCATATATATTCTTACACATATATGTCGTTCTTACACATATATATTCCGTTCTTACACATATATATTCCGTTCTAACGCATATATATTTCGTTCTTACACGTATATATTCCGTTCTTACACTTATATATTCCGTTCTTACACGTATATATTCCGTTTTTACACATATATATTCCGTTCTTACACGTATATATTCCGTTCTTACACGTATATATTCCGTTTTTACACGTATATATTTCGTTCTTACAAATATATATTCCTTTCTTACACATATATATTCAGTTCTTACACATATATTTTTAGTTCTTACGCATATATATTCAGTACTTACGCATATATATTCAGTTCTTACGCATATATATTCAGTACTTACGCATATATATTCAGTTCTTACGCATATATATTCCGTTCTTACACATATATATTCAGTTCTTACACATATATATTCACTTCTTACACATATATATTCCGTTCTTACAAATATATATTCCGTTCTTACACGTACATATTCCGTTCTTACACATATATATTCCGTTCTTACACATATATATTCCGTTCTTACGAATATATATTCAGTTCTTACGCATATATATTCAGTTCTAACACATATATATTCAGTTCCTAAAGATAAATATTCAGTTCTTACGCATATATATTCAGTTCTTACGCATATATATTCATTTCTTACACATATATGTTCAGTTCCTACACATATATATTCCGTTCTTACACATATATATTCCGTTATTACACATATATATCCAGTTCTTACACATATATATTCCGTTATTACACATATATATCCAGTTCTTACACATATATATTCTTTTCTTACACATATATATTCAGTTCTTACACATATATGTTCAGTTCTTACACATATATATTCCGTTCTTACACGTACATATTCCGTTCTTACCCATATATATTCCGTACTTACACATTTATATTCCGTTCTTACACATATATATTCAGTGCTTACACATATATATTCAGTTTTTACACATATATAATCACTTCCTACACATATATATTCCGTTCTAACGCATATATTTTCCGTTCTTACACGTATATATTCCGTTCTTACACGTATATATTCCGTTCTTACACGTATATATTCAGTTCTTACACATATATTATGGCCTATTGATATTAAATAGGCTTGTTTATTTCAGTGCCAAAAGCAGGGCCTCTAAGGGGGATATTTTACTCGGGTAGAAACTTACCCTGACACCGGTCTTACTATCGCACCGGCTGCCAGAAACAGATTATAAGAGATAAATATTTTGCATAAAACTTGTTAATATCAGCTTTAATCGGCAAAATGCCCAAAACTAGGAGTAGGAGAGGGGTGGAGCGAAGCCAGGAAGGCAGGCACTGTACGATAAGTCGCAAGAGAAGACGGATGAGGTTAAGAATAATGGTCGGAAGGACGACATACCTGAAGAGGGCGAGGCGCCGGAGATCATCCGTTTAGGCGGCGATCAGGAGGACGCATCGGGTAAGGATCGGAACCCGGATATTTGGGAAACAATGGTTGCCACGGCCGCAAAGTTGGTACCCCCGTCGGAGTTCGACATAACCCAGTTAAAATGTGCAGATGACGATCTGACTGCACATGTTCCCCATGAAGTGTATGCCAAAATATGGCGCCATGATTACGTTAATTTAGCCGTCCTATTAAAAAAGGACAATACACAAATTGATGATCAACCCCGTCAGCTGTTTGTAAATGATTCCGGGGCTATAATATCTAAGACACGCCCAATAAAGTCCATATCAAATTTACGAGACTGGACTGATGCATTCATTATTTTTGCAGCCATTTACTTGAAAAAATATAAAGAAAAGACAACTGAACTTTTGCAGTACATGTCGGTCATTAGGGAAGCTGAGGCCCGAAACAGCTCATTAGCCTGGAAAATATATGATGAGCAGTTCAGACTGCGTCTGTCGCAAAAGTTGCAGCCATGGTCACAGCTTAATGCAGATTTGTGGCTGCAAATTATGACTCGTGACCATAATGTGACCGCTGACAGAAACAACCAAACTCGCCGCCCCTCGGGCGTCTGTATTGACTTTAATAAACAGAATGGTTGTTTTTACAGAACATGTAAATATTCACACATTTGCTCTGCCTGCCGTGGAGAGCACCCTGAGTGGCAGTGTCCAAGATTTATGGGTGGCCAAATTCAGCGTTTCCACCAGAATACCGGCCGGTCATTTCCTGGACAGCAAAATCAGCCATTTCGGGGGCTTCAGTCAGCAGGTAGCAGGGGTGCACCATATAACAGAGGGTTTCGGGGATCATTCAGACGCAACTAGGCCAGACGTAACTTCGTTTGCATTAGGAAAGTCCCCAATACAAGTCGACAAACTTTTGAAATTATTGGAATTTTATCCGGACCACAATGCTGCAAAACAGTTAGCTGATGGTTTCCGATATGGGTTTCCTCTACAGTATGAGGGACCTAGAGTTAGTTGTGAAGCCAAAAACTTGTCATCAGCTTGTCAAAACACAGATATTGTAAGACAGAAAATTTTAAAAGAAATCGAAGCTGGTCGAGTAGGAGGTCCATATGATAGGCCCCCTTTTTGTAACTTTCGAGTATCCCCACTAGGTCTGGTACCTAAAAAAGAAATCGGCGAATATAGGCTTATTCATCACTTGTCATACCCTGAAGGGGAATCTGTCAATGATTATATCGATCCAAAAATATGTTCAGTGCAATACACCCAATTCGATGAGGCAGTAAAAATGATTCAACAACTTGGTCAGGGTGCATTGTTAGGAAAGGCAGATATAAAATCAGGATTTTCCTCTATTGGGTTTTAAATTTGATGACAAGTATTATTTTGATAAATGTCTCCCATTTGGTTGTTCGATTTCATGCTCTTTATTTAAGAAGTTTGCGACCTTTGTGGAATATTTAGTACGTCGGGCGGTAACAGTCGGTGAACTGTTGCATTATTTAGACGATTTTCTTGGTGGTGGTAAAGCAAATTCTGATTGTTGTAAAGTTATTATGGACACATTTTTCCAGCAGTGTGACGATTTGGGAATTCCAATAGCTTCAGAAAAATGTGAGGGCCCACAAACAGTTATTGTTTTTCTAGGGCTTGAATTAGATTCTGTGTTGATGCAAGTACGTATACCATTAGATAAAATACAGGCGATAATTGTTACAATTACAGAGATTCTTAAGCATCGTAGCATCAAGCTTAAGACACTTCAGTCTTTAATTGGCTCGTTGAACTTTATGTGCCGAGCAATTGTACCGGGTCGTCCTTTTTGTAGACGGTTGAGCAATGCAACCTGCGGGCTTGTAAAGCCACACCATCACCTACGTATTTCAAAGGGTATGAGACAAGATCTTAACATGTGGTTGCTCTTTTTTGAATCTTTTAATGGAATATCAGTATTTCATGAAAGGTTCTGGAGTTCCAGCGAAGATCTATCGCTATATACTGATAGTGCTGGGGGCTATGGTCTAGGTTTTGGTGCATACTTCCAAGGCAAGTGGGCATATGGTGCATGGCCTGACAACTGGTTTCTGGAGGGCTTGGTGAGCGATATCACAGTTCTAGAGTTGTTCCCGATTTATGTATCAATTGTCATTTGGGGTGAGGAACTCTTGAATAAGAAATTGTTACTATGGTGTGACAATCAGTCTATGGTGCATATAATTAACTCTCAAACATCAAAGTCTGAACAGGTCATGATTGTCCTCAGAGCTCTTGTGCTAAAATGCTTGCAATTAAATGTAGTACTTAAAGCAGAACATGTACCTGGTCGACAGAATATTCTCACCGATTGCTTGTCTCGTTTACAGGTAACCAGGTTTCGTCAGTTAGCCCCAGGTGCAGATTCAGAGCCAACACGGGTGCCACCCCAGCTTTTCAACATTTTCAACACAGCATCAGTCGGTTGCTGAGTGCCAGTATTTCCGAAAATACAAAAAATGCATATAGGAATGGGCTGCACGTTTTCGCTAAATTTAGACAAGCTTATTCACTGCCTGAACGATGGCCTGTGTTAGCAGCCGAGCTGCTGACTTTTATTTCTTATTTGTTTGAAAAGGGATATGCACCCACATCAGCATGTTCATATTTGTCTGCTATCAGTTTCCAACATAAGTTACATAACATGGTTGACAGTACAAATGATTTTACTGTCAAAAAAGCCATTGAAGGTTTCCGTCGAATCAGGTCAACATTCGACTCCCGTATTCCCATTATGTACGAGACTCTGGTTAACATCTCGTATACACTCGATAAAGTATGCACTTCAAGTTTTGAAGTTAGCCTGTTCAAGGCAGCATACTCTTTAGCATTTTTTGGACTTTTCAGAGTAAGTGAGATTGTAGCCCTTGCATGGCTGAGAGAGCATTGCAGCGAGATGACATCTCCGTGGTTACTTGTAATGGCAAACAAGAACTCCGAGTGCGTTTGCGCAAATCAAAGACAAGTCAATCGGGTGCCTCAGTTAGTGTCTCTGTAGGCCAGGTAGCAGGTCCGGTGTTCCCTGTAAGTTTGGTTCTCGGTTATTTAACCAAGAGGCCTTCTTCTCCTTATTTCTTTTGTCATTTGAATGGCAAGCCTTTAACACGATACCAATTTGGCGCAGTGTTAACAAAATGCATTCACCATCTACAACTACCAAGTAAGGGCTATCGAACTCATTCGTTCCGTATTGGTGCGGCCAGTTGGTTATCAAAACGAGGAGTTTCAGATAACACTATTAAAAGGATGGGTCGGTGGAAATCGGATGCTTTTAGGAAATATATCCGGTTGTAATATATTAGTGCAGCCCCCAGGCGTAAGGGGAGCTGTGGAGCTTATTTCGTTCTTGCAGGCTCCGTGCGGTTTTATCCGGGGCTCTGTGGAGTATATTTGGTTATTGCAGGCCACCTATAAGGCTCTGTGGATTATGATTATTGCAGGCTCCGTGCGTCATCACCTGGGGCTCTGTGGAGGTGCATTTGTGCAGTCTTCAGTTATATCTGGAGATCTGTGGTGGAGCTTAAATATTTGCATTTGCAGGCCGTGTATAATTCGTTTCACGGGCCCTGTGGAGGAGCTGCGAGTCATGCAGGTCGCCCTGCGTTATCACCAGGGGGCTTTGTGGAGAAGTTTTGTTCAATAACCTGCTAATAGCTTTAAGTCAGTTCTTCCCTTATTTTATTTCTTCTTTGTTGGCCTTGCAGATCTATGGTTGATAGGGGATTCATACATCTTTTGGGCAAGGAGGCGTGCAATCGCAAGAGCTATGATTGCCAACTTGGGATGTCAGGGCCTTGACCGAATCACTTGGATGCCCAAACGCGGTATGAGATGGCATGAATTAATGCCGCGTATTCAATATGAAATCATACACAATTCAGCTCCTAGAGCCATTTTTATTCATTTGGGGGCAAATGATCTTTGTGAGGTGGGCAGTGCCACATTGGAACATCAAATGATGGATGATATCAGATCCATCATCCAATTATTGCCCACCACACGGATTTTATTGTCCGGGATGATCCCATGGCTATTATGGCCTGCAGCCCAATCAATACAGGCCATTGAACACAAACGCCGTCATGCTAACAGGCGCTTACGAATTATGGCAGGGGTATATTTGTGGGACATACGGAGATAACCTCTGTTGACCACAGGTATTATTATGCTGACGGGGTTCATCTGTCTGATTTTAGAACGGAGCTGTTTTTACTAAATATTACAAATGCGGTACAGGCTGCTTTACATTTGTAAATCATGTTATTATTTTCGGAATTTTGGGGCGAACGTTGTGTTCGTGTGGCAGGAAAATTCCGGGGGGATACAGATTAGCTGGCTAGTTTAGGGGTAGAAAATTATGACATTTGGTGGACCCCAGCGTCTTCACCAGGGGTTCTGCCGAGGAAATTGATTTATCAGGTCCCAGCGTTACCACTTGGGACTTGAGTATCCGGGATGTTGATTGGTGGGCCCCAGCGTTTTCACCAGGGGCTCTGCCGGGGAGCTTGATTCATCAGGTCCTAGCGTAACCACTTGGGACTTGACCCTCCGGGATTTTCCTGTAACCTTAGTGACCTTACTGCCACACATAAAATTGATAAATTAGTCAATAATTTGTGCCAATTATTCTAGTCAAAATAAAGTTTATGTCAATTAATATGTGCTTGTAATTCATTTTGGCCATCTTGAAATAATATGGCCTATTGATATTAAATAGGCTTGTTTATTTCAGTGCCAAAAGCAGGGCCTCTAAGGTGGATATTTTACTCGGGTAGAAACTTACCCTGACACCGGTCTTACTATCGCACCGGCTGCCAGAAACAGATTATAAGAGATAAATATTTTGCATACCCACCCACCCACCGCAATTATTAGTGCTTACTCAAGCACTGTCGTGGTCACAAACCAATTATTGCTGATCAATACGACACTTTTGACCAATCCATGATTGCTTTACTCGGTGTTAGTCATTGACGCTCAGTGGACTTTAATAGCTATTCTGTTTTAAGTCTCAGTAGACATTTTGCAATTTTACAAGATGTTATAATTTCCTTATATTACAATTACACCTTGTACTGCTTTCTGCCGCCATTCTATATATATTTCCAGAATATGCTGGATGAATCTGCAATGCGTCCATTGGTACATTACAAGAGCCTGCACATGTCATGTGGATGGATACTATATCAGTGGGAAGTCACAATCCAGTTATCCACAGGCGGCATATTCATTGCAAGCATTCAGGAGTCATGGCATTGAGGATTTGGACTATTGATCTGTAGTACTAAGTGTTGCAATGGATTCATAAATAGCGACAATTCCATTCACGGCATTGCAGATTTAGACAAGGGATTGCTTGATACATGTAGAACTAGTGTTCGCGAAACATCAATGGAAAAGCAAGACAATTCAGACTTTCTCTACACTTAGTATATATCATCAGACTTTTGATGTACTAAGGACATTCTAAATATCATCATGAGAATATGACTTTAACCATGATTTTGTTGTTCACATATTTTATTTTGATGTCATTTATGACTCTCACAATTACCACATTTTATACGATATTGTTCCATGTTTTAATTTTCATTGAAATATTACAATGTTAGTTATTTAATTTTTAGTCGTCACTGACATGCAGGAAAATTCCGGGGGGATACAGATTAGCTGGCTAGTTTAGGGGTAGAAAATTATGACATTTGGTGGACCCCAGCGTCTTCACCAGGGGTTCTGCCGAGGAAATTGATTTATCAGGTCCCAGCGTTACCACTTGGGACTTGAGTATCCGGGATGTTGATTGGTGGGCCCCAGCGTTTTCACCAGGGGCTCGGCCGGGGAGCTTGATTCATCAGGTCCTAGCGTAACCACTTGGGACTTGACCCTCCGGGATTTTCCTGTAACCTTAGTGACCTTACTGCCACACATAAAATTGATAAATAAGTCAATAATTTGTGCCAATTATTCTAGTCAAAATAAAGTTTATGTCAATTATTATGTGCTTGTAATTCATTTTGGCCATCTTGAAATAATCAGTTCTTAAACATATATATTCAGTTCTTACGCATATATATTCCGTTCTTACACATATATATTCCGTTCTTACGCATATATATTCTTACAAATATATTCCGTTCTTACACATATATATTCCGTTTTTACACATATATATTCCGTTCTTACACGTATATATTCCGTTCTTACACGTATATATTCCGTTCTTACACATATATATTCCGTTTTTACACATATATATTCCGTTCTTACACATATATATTCTGTTCTTACACATATATATTCCGTTCTTACACGTATATATTCAGTTCTTACACGTATATATTCCGTTCTTACAAATATATATTCCGTTCTTACACATATATATTCAGTTCTTACACATATATATTCAGTTCTTAAGCATATATAATCAGTTCTTACGCATATATTTTCAGTTCTTACGCATATATATTCAGTTCTTACGCATATATATTCAGTTCTTACACATATATAATCAGTTCTTACACATATATATTCAGTTCTTTCACTTATATATTCAGTACTTACACATATATATTCCGTTCTTACACATATTTATTCCGTTCTTACACATATATATTCCGTTCTTACACATATATATTCACTTCTTACACATATATATTCACTTCTTACACATATATATTCCGTTCTTACAAATATATATTCCGTTCTTACACGTACATATTCCGTTCTTACACATATATATTCCGTTCTTACACATATATATTTCGTTCTTACGAATATATATTCAGTTCTTAAGCATATATATTCAGTTCTTAAACATATATATTCAGTTCTTACAGATATATATTCAGTTTTTACGCATATTTTCAGTTCTTACGCATATATATTAATTTCTTACATATATATGTTCAGTTCTTACACATATATATTCCATTCTTACACGTACATATTCCGTTCTTACACATATATATTCCGTTCTTACACATATATATTCCGTTCTTACACATATATATTCGGTTCTTACTCATATATATTCACTTCTTACACATATATATTCACTTCTTACACATATATATTCAGTTCTTACACATATATACACATATATATTCCGTTCTTACACATATATATTCCGTTTTTACACATATATATTTCGTTCTTACACATAAATATTCCGTTCTGACGCATATATATTCAGTTCTTACGCATATATATTCAGTTCTTACACATATATATTCAGTTGCATACAAATATATATTCAGTTCTTACACATATATATTCAGTTCTTAAACATATATATTCAGTTCTTACACATATATATTCCGTTCTTACACATATATATTCACATATGTATTCCGTTCTTACACATATATATTCCGTTCTTACACGTATATATTCCGTTCTTACACATATATATTCCGTTCTTACACATATATATTCAGTTCTTACGCACATATATTCCGTTCTTACACATATATATTCCGTTCTTACGCATATATATTCAGTTCTTACGCATATGCATTCCGTTCTTACACATATTTTCATTTCTTACACATATATATTCCGTTCTTACACATAGTTATTCCGTTCTTACTCATATATATTCCGTTCTTACACATATATATTCAGTTCTAACACATATATATTCAGTTCTTACACATATATATTCCGATCTTACACATATATAATCAGTTCTTACAGATATATATTCAGTTCTTACGCATATATATTCAGTTCTTACGCATACATATTCAGTTCTTACGCATTTATATTCTTTCTTACAAATATATTTTCAGTTCTTACACATATATATTGAGTTCTTACACATATATATTCCCTTCTTACACATATATATTCAGGTCTTACAGATATATATTAAGTTCTTACGCATATATATTTAGTTCTTACGCATATATATTCAGTTCTTACGCTATATATTCAGTTCTTACGCATATATATTCAGTTCTTACACATATATATTCAGTTCTTACGCATATATATTCAGTTCTGACGCATATATATTCAGTTCTTACACATATATATATTCAGTTCTTACACATATATATTCAGTTCTTACACATATATATTCAGTTCTTTCACATATATATTCAGTTCTTACGCATATATATTCAGTTCTTATATATATTCAGTTCTTACGCATATATATTCAGTTCTTACGCATATATAATTCAGTTCTTACACATATATATTCAGTTCTTACACATATAATATTTCAGTTCTTACACATATATATTCAGTTCTTACATATATTCCGTTCTTACATGTACATATTCCGTTCTTACACATATATATTCCGTTGTTACACATATGAATTCAGTTCTTACGCATATATATTCCGTTCAACACATATATATTCCGTTCTTACACATATATTATCCGTTCTTACACATATATATTCAGTCCTTACACATATATATTCACTTCTTACACATATATATTCAGTTCTTACACATATGTATTCCGTTCTTACACATATATACACATATATATTCCGTTCTTACACATATGTATCCCGTTCTTACACGTACATATTCCGTTCTTACACATATATATTCCGTTCTTACACATATATATTCAGTTCTTACGCATATATATTCACTTCTTACACATATATATTCAGTTCTTACACATATATATTCCGTTCTTACACATATATACACATATACATTCCGTTCTTACACATATATATTCCGTTCTTACACGTACATATTCCGTTCTTACACATATATATTCCGTTCTTACACATATATATTCCGTTCTTACGCATATATATTCAGTTCTTACGCATATATATTCAGTTCTTACATATATATATTCAGTTTCTTACAAATATATATTCAGTTCTTACACATATATATTCAGTTCTTGAACATATATATTCAGTTCTTACACATATATATTCCGTTCTTACACATAAATATTCACATATATATTCCGATCTTACACATATATATTCCGTTCTTACACGTATATATTCCGTTCTTACACATATATATTCAGTTCTTACACATATATATTCAGTTCTTACGCACATATATTCCGTTCTTACACATATATATTCCGTAATTACGCATATATATTCAGTTCTTACGCATATATATTCAGTTCTTACACATATTTTCAGTTCTTACACATATATATTCCGTTCTTACACATATTTCTTCCGTTCTTACTCATATATATTCCGTTCTTACTCATATATATTCAGTTCTTTCACATATATATTCAGTTCTTACACATATATATTCCGTTCTTACACATATATATTCAGTTCTTACAGATATATATTCAGTTCTTACGCATATATATTCAGTTCTTATGCATATATATTCAGTTCTTACGCATATATATTCATTTCTTACACATATATATTTAGTTCTTACACATATATATTCAGTTCTTACACATATATATTCAGTTCTTACACATATATATTCCGTTCTTACACATATATATTCAGTTCTTACAGATATATATTCAGTTCTTACGCATATATATTCAGTTCTTACGCATACATATTCAGTTCTTACGCATATATATTCATTTCTTACACATATATATTTAGTTCTTACACATATATATTCAGTTCTTACACATATATATTCCGTTCTTACACATATATATTCAGTTCTTACAGATATATATTCAGTTCTTACGCATATATATACTGTTCTTACGCATATATATTCAGTTCTTACGCATATAAATTCATTTCTTACACATATATGTTCAGTTCTTACACATATATATTCAGTTCTTACACATATATATTCCGTTCTTACACGTACATATTCCGTTCTTACACTTATATATTCCGTCTTTACATATATATATTAAGTTCTTACACATATATATTCCATTCTTACACATATTTATTCCGTTCTTATATATATTCCGTTCTGACACATATATATTCCGTTCTTACGCATATATATTCAGTTATTAGGCATATATATTCCGTTCTTACGCATATATATTCAGTTCTTACACATATATATTCACTTATTACACATATATATTCCGTTCTTACAAATATATATTCCGTTCTTATATGTACATATTCCGTTCTTACACATATATATTCCGTTCTTACACATATATATTCAGTTCTTACACATATATATTCCTTTCAATACATATATATTCCGTTTTTACACATATATATTACTTTCTTACACATATATGTTCAGTTCTTACACATATATATTCACTTCTTACACATATATATTCACTTCTTACACATATGTATTCCGTTCTTACACATATATACACATATATATTCCGTTCTTACACATATATATTCCGTTCTTACGCATATATATTCAGTTCGTACGCATATATATTCAGTTCTTACACATATATATTCAGTTCTTTCACTTATATATTCAGTTCTTACACATATATATTCCGTTCTTACACATATTTATTCCGTTCTTACACATATATATTCCGTTCTTACACATATATATTCAGTTCTTACACATATATATTCACTTCTTACACATATATATTCCGTTCTTACAAATATATATTCCGTTCTTACACGTACATATTCCGTTCTTACACATATATATTCCGTTCTTACACATATATATTCCGTTCTTACGAATATATATTCAGTTCTTACGCATATATATTCAGTTCTTACACATATATATTCAGTTCTTGCAGACATATATTAACTTCTTACGCATATATATTCAGTTCTTACGCATATATATTCATTTCTTACACATATATGTTCAGTTCTTACACATATATATTCCGTTCTTACACGTACATATTCCGTTCTTACACATATATATTCCGTTCTTACACATATATATTCCGTTCTTACACATATATATTCAGTTCTTACGCATATATATTCACTTCTTACACATATATATTTAGTTCTTACACATATACATTCCGTTCTTACACATATATACACATATATATTCCGTTCTTACACATATATATTCCGTTCTTACACGTACATATTCCTTTCTTACACATATATATTCCGTTCTTACACATATATATTCCGTTCTTACGCATATATATTCAGTTCTTACGCATATATATTCAGTTCTTACACATATATATTCAGTTTCTTACAAATATATATTCAGTTCTTACACATATATATTCAGGTCTTGAACATATATATTCAGTTCTTACACATATATAGTCCGTTCTTACACAAAAATATTCACATATATATTCCGTTCTTACACATATATATTCCGTTCTTACACGTATATATTCCGTTCTTACACATATATATTCCGTTCTTACACATATATATTCAGTTCTTAGGCACATATATTCCGTTCTTACACATATATATTCCGTTCTTACGCATATATATTCAGTTCTTACGCATATATATTCATTTCTTACACATATAAGTTCAGTTCTTACACATATATATTCAGTTCTTACAGATATATATTCAGTTCTTACGCATATGTATTCCGTTCTTACACATATATACACATATATATTCCGTTCTTACACATATGTATCCCGTTCTTACACGTACATATTCCGTTCTTACACATATATATTCCGTTCTTACACATATATATTCCGTTCTTACACATATATATTCAGTTCTTACGCATATATATTCACTTCTTACACATATATATTCAGTTCTTACACATATATATTCCGTTCTTACACATATATACACATATACATTCCGTTCTTACACATATATATTCCGTTCTTACACGTACATATTCCGTTCTTACACATATATATTCCGTTCTTACGCATATATATTCAGTTCTTACGCATATATATTCAGTTCTTACACATATATATTCAGTTTCTTACAAATATATATTCAGTTCTTACACATATATATTCAGTTCTTGAACGTATATTTTCAGTTCTTACACATATATATTCCGTTCTTACACATAAATATTCACATATATATTCCGTTCTTACACATATATATTCCGTTCTTACACGTACATATTCCGTTCTTACACTTATATATTCCGTCCTTACATATATATATTAAGTTCTTACACATATATATTCCATTCTTACACATATTTATTCCGTTCTTATATATATTCCGTTCTGACACATATATATTCCGTTCTTACGCATATATATTCAGTTATTAGGCATATATATTCCGTTCTTACGCATATATATTCAGTTCTAACACATATATATTCACTTCTTACACATATATATTCCGTTCTTACAAATATATATTCCGTTCTTATATGTACATATTCCGTTCTTACACATATATATTCCATTCTTACACATATATATTCAGTTCTTACACATATATATTCCTTTCAATACATATATATTCCGTTCTTACACATATATATTACTTTCTTACACATATATATTCAGTTCTTACTCATATATATTCACTTCTTACACATATATATTC
>JAWPHD010024746.1:0-18347 GCA_037043455.1 Cyrtodaria siliqua | reverse complement strand
AGACAATATTATGTCAGTTTTCATAGACAATATTATGTCAGTTTTCATAGATAATATTATGGCAGTTTTCATAGACAATATTATGTCAGTTTTCATAGACAATATTATGTCAGTTTTCATAGATAATATTATTTCAGTTTTCATAGATAATATTATGTCAGTTTTCATAGACAATATTATGGCAGTTTTCATAGACAATATTATGTCAGTTTTCATAGACAATATTATGTCAGTTTTCATAGATAATATTATGGCAGTTTTCATAGACAATATTATGTCAGTTTTCATAGACAATATTATGTCAGTTTTCATAGATAATATTATTTCAGTTTTCATAGATAATATTATGTCAGTTTTCATAGACAATATTATGGCAGTTTTCATAGATAATATTATGTCAGTTTTCATAGACAATATTATGGCCGTTTTCATAGACAATATTATGGCAGTTTTCATAGACAATATTATGTCAGTTTTCATAGACAATATTATGGCAGTTTTCATAGACAATATTATGTCAGTTTTCATAGATAATATTATGGCAGTTTTCATAGACAATATTATGGTAGTTTTCTATTATGGCAGTTTTCATAGATAATATTATGGCAGTTTTCATAGACAATATTATGTCAGTTTTCATAGACAATATTATGTCAGTTTTCATAGACAATATTATGTCAGTTTTCATAGACAATATTATGTCAGTTTTCATAGATAATATTATGGCAGTTTTCATAGACAAGATTATGTCAGTTTTCATAGACAATATTATGTCAGTTTTCATAGATAATATTATTTCAGTTTTCATAGATAATATTATGTCAGTTTTCATAGACAATATTATGGCAGTTTTCTATTATGGCAGTTTTCATAGATAATATTATGGCAGTTTTTATAGACAATATTATGTCAGTTTTCATAGATAATATTATGGCAGTTTTCATAGACAATATTATGGCAGTTTTCATAGACAATATTATGGCAGTTTTCATAGACAATATTATGTCAGTTTTCATAGACAATATTATGTCAGTTTTATAGACAATATTATGGCAGTTTTCATAGATAATATTATGGCAGTTTTCATAGACAATATTATGGCAGTTTTCTATTATGGCAATTTTCATAGTTAATATTATGGCAGTTTTCATAGACAATATTATGTCAGTTTTCATAGACAATATTATGGCAGTTTTCATAGACAATATTATGTCAGTTTTCATAGACAATATTATGGCAGTTTTCATAGACAATATTATGTCAGTTTTCATAGATAATATTATGGCAGTTTTCATAGACAATATTATGTCAGTTTTAATAGACAATATTATGTCAGTTTTCATAGATAATATTATGTCAGTTTTCATAGATAATATTATGCTAGTTTTCATAGACAATATTATGGCAATTTTCTATTATGGCAGTTTTCATAGATAATATTATGGCAGTTTTCATAGACAATATTATGTCAATTTTCATAGACAATATTATGGCAGTTTTCATAGACAATATTATGTCAGTTTTCATAGACAATATTATGGCAGTTTTCATAGACAATATTATGGCAGTTTTCATAGACAATATTATGTCAGTTTTCATAGACAATATTATGGCAGTTTTCATAGACAATATTATGTCAGTTTTCATAGATAATATTATGGCAGTTTTCAATTATGGCAGTTTTCATAGATAATATTATGGCAGTTTTCATAGACAATATTATGTCAGTTTTCATAGACAATATTATGGCAGTTTTCATAGATAATATTATGTCAGTTTTCATCGACAATATTATGGCAGTTTTCTATTATGTCCGTTTTCATAGATAATATTATGGCAGTTTTCATAGACAATATTATGGCAGTTTTCATAGACAATATTATGTCAGTTTTCATAGATAATATTATGGCAGTTTTCATAGACAATATTATGGCAGTTTTCATAGACAATATTATGGCAGTTTTCATAGACAATATTATGGCAGTTTTCATAGACAATATTATGGCAGTTTTTATAGACAATATTATGTCAGTTTTCATAGATAATATTATGGCAGTTTTCATAGACAATATTATGGCAGTTTTCATAGACAATATTATGGCAGTTTTCATAGACAATATTATGTCAGTTTTCATAGACAATATTATGTCTGTTTTATAGACAATATTATGGCAGTTTTCATAGATAATATTATGGCAGTTTTCATAGACAATATTTTGGCAGTTTTCTATTATGGCAGTTTTCATAGTTAATATTATGGCAGTTTTCATAGACAATATTATGTCAGTTTTCATAGACAATATTATGGCAGTTTTCATAGACAATATTATGTCAGTTTTCATAGACAATATTATGGCAGTTTTCATAGACAATATTATGTCAGTTTTCATAGATAATATTATGGCAGTTTTCATAGACAATATTATGTCAGTTTTAATAGACAATATTATGTCAGTTTTCATAGATAATATTATGTCAGTTTTCATAGATAATATTATGCTAGTTTTCATAGACAATATTATGGCAATTTTCTATTATGGCAGTTTTCATAGATAATATTATGGCAGTTTTCATAGACAATATTATGTCAATTTTCATAGACAATATTATGGCAGTTTTCATAGACAATATTATGTCAGTTTTCATAGACAATATTATGGCAGTTTTCATAGATAATATTATGGCAGTTTTCATAGATAATATTATGGCAGTTTTCATAGACAATATTATGTCAGTTTTCATAGACAATATTATGTCAGTTTTCATAGATAATATTATGGCAGTTGTCATAGACAATATTATGGCAGTTTTCATAGATAATATTATGTCAGTTTTCTATTATGTCCGTTTTCATAGATAATATTATGGCAGTTTTCATAGACAATATTATTTCAGTTTTCATAGACAATATTATGGCAGTTTTCATAGACAATATTATGGCAGTTTTCATAGATAATATTATGTCAGTTTTCTATTATGTCCGTTTTCATAGATAATATTATGGCAGTTTTCATAGACAATATTATGTCAGTTTTCATAGACAATATTATGTCAGTTTTCATAGACAATATTATGGCAGTTTTCATAGACAATATTATGTCAGTTTTCATAGACAATATTATGGCAGTTTTCATAGACAATATTATGGCAGTTTTCATAGACAATATTATGTCAGTTTTCATAGATAATATTATGTCTGTTTTCATAGACAATATTATGGCAGTTTTCATAGACAATATTATGGCAGTTTTCATAGACAATATTATGGCAGTTTTCATAGACAATATTATGTCAGTTTTCATAGATAATATTATGTCAGTTTTCAATTATGGCAGTTTTCATAGATAATATTATGGCAGTTTTCATAGACAATATTATGTCAGTTTTCATAGACAATATTATGGCAGTTTTCATAGATAATATTATGTCAGTTTTCATATACAATATTATGGCAGTTTTCTATTATATCCGTTTTCATAGATAATATTATGGCAGTTTTCATAGACAATATTATGGCAGTTTTCATAGATAATA
Organism: Cyrtodaria siliqua; assembly: GCA_037043455.1. NCBI lineage: Eukaryota > Metazoa > Mollusca > Bivalvia > Adapedonta > Hiatellidae > Cyrtodaria > Cyrtodaria siliqua. The sequence continues at coordinate 14,813 of JAWPHD010024746.1, read as the reverse complement.
TTATGTCAGTTTTCTATTATGTCCGTTTTCATAGATAATATTATGGCAGTTTTCATAGATAATATTATGTCAGTTTTCTATTATGGCAGTTTTCAAAGATAATATTATGGCAGTTTTCATAGATAATATTATGGCAGTTTTCATAGACAATATTATGTCAGTTTTCATAGACAATATTATGGCAGTTTTCATAGACAATATTATGTCAGTTTTCATAGACAATATTATGTCAGTTTTCATAGACAATATTATGGCAGTTTTCATAGATAATATTATGTCAGTTTTCATAGACAATATTATGGCAGTTTTCATAGATAATATTATGGCAGTTTTCATAGATAATATTATGGCAGTTTTCATAGATAATATTATGGCAGTTTTCATAGACAATATTATGGCAGTTTTCATAGACAATATTATGTCAGTTTTCATAGATAATATTATGGCAGATTTAATAGACAATATTATGGCAGTTTTCATAGATAATATTATGTCAGTTTTCTATTATGTCCGTTTTCATAGATTAATATTATGGCAGTTTTCATAGACAATATTATGTCAGTTTTTATAGACAATATTATGGCAGTTTTCATAGACAATATTATGTCAGTTTTCATAGACAATATTATGGCAGTTTTCATAGATAATATTATGTCAGTTTTCATAGACAATATTATGTCAGTTTTCATAGATAATATTATGGCAGTTTTCATAGACAATATTATGGCTGTTTTCATAGATAATATTATGTCAGTTTTCTATTATGTCCGTTTTCATAGATAATATTATGGCAGTTTTCATAGACAATATTATGTCAGTTTTCATAGACAATATTATGGCAGTTTTCATAGACAATATTATGGCAGTTTTCATAGATAATATTATGTCAGTTTTCTATTATGTCCGTTTTCATAGATAATATTATGGCAGTTTTCATAGACAATATTATGTCAGTTTTCATAGACAATATTATGTCAGTTTTCATAGACAATATTATGGCAGTTTTCATAGACAATATTATGGCAGTTTTCATAGACAATATTATGGCAGTTTTCATAGACAATATTATGTCAGTTTTCATAGACAATATTATGTCAGTTTTATAGACAATATTATGGCAGTTTTCATAGATAATATTATGGCAGTTTTCATAGACAATATTATGGCAGTTTTCTATTATGGCAGTTTTCATAGTTAATATTATGGCAGTTTTCATAGACAATATTATGTCAGTTTTCATAGACAATATTATGTCAGTTTTCATAGACAATATTATGTCAGTTTTATAGACAATATTATGGCAGTTTTCATAGATAATATTATGGCAGTTTTCATAGACAATATTATGGCAGTTTTCTATTATGGCAGTTTTCATAGTTAATATTATGGCAGTTTTCATAGACAATATTATGTCAGTTTTCATAGACAATATTATGGCAGTTTTCATAGACAATATTATGTCAGTTTTCATAGATAATATTATGTCAGTTTTCATAGACAATATTATGTCAGTTTTCACAGACAATATTATGGCAGTTTTCATAGATAATATTATGGCAGTTTTCATAGATAATATTATGTCAGTTTTCATAGACAATATTATGTCAGTTTTCATAGACAATATTATGGCCGTTTTCATAGACAATATTATGGCAGTTTTCATAGACAATATTATGTCAGTTTTCATAGACAATATTATGGCAGTTTTCATAGACAATATTATGTCAGTTTTCATAGATAATATTATGGCAGTTTTCTATTATGGCAGTTTTCATAGATAATATTATGGCAGTTTTCATAGACAATATTATGTCAGTTTTCATAGACAATATTATGTCAGTTTTCATAGACAATATTATGTCAGTTTTCATAGACAATATTATGTCAGTTTTCATAGACAATATTATGTCAGTTTTCATAGATAATATTATGGCAGTTTTCATAGACAATATTATGTCAGTTTTCATAGACAATATTATGTCAGTTTTCATAGATAATATTATTTCAGTTTTCATAGATAATATTATGTCAGTTTTCATAGACAATATTATGGCAGTTTTCATAGACAATATTATGTCAGTTTTCATAGACAATATTATGTCAGTTTTCATAGATAATATTATGGCAGTTTTCATAGACAATATTATGTCAGTTTTCATAGACAATATTATGTCAGTTTTCATAGATAATATTATTTCAGTTTTCATAGATAATATTATGTCAGTTTTCATAGACAATATTATGGCAGTTTTCATAGATAATATTATGTCAGTTTTCATAGACAATATTATGGCCGTTTTCATAGACAATATTATGGCAGTTTTCATAGACAATATTATGTCAGTTTTCATAGACAATATTATGGCAGTTTTCATAGACAATATTATGTCAGTTTTCATAGATAATATTATGGCAGTTTTCATAGACAATATTATGGTAGTTTTCTATTATGGCAGTTTTCATAGATAATATTATGGCAGTTTTCATAGACAATATTATGTCAGTTTTCATAGACAATATTATGTCAGTTTTCATAGACAATATTATGTCAGTTTTCATAGACAATATTATGTCAGTTTTCATAGATAATATTATGGCAGTTTTCATAGACAAGATTATGTCAGTTTTCATAGACAATATTATGTCAGTTTTCATAGATAATATTATTTCAGTTTTCATAGATAATATTATGTCAGTTTTCATAGACAATATTATGGCAGTTTTCTATTATGGCAGTTTTCATAGATAATATTATGGCAGTTTTCATAGACAATATTATGTCAGTTTTCATAGACAATATTATGGCAGTTTTCATAGACAATATTATGTCAGTTTTCATAGACAATATTATGGCAGTTTTCATAGACAATATTATGTCAGTTTTCATAGATAATATTATGGCAGTTTTCAATTATGGCAGTTTTCATAGATAATATTATGGCAGTTTTCATAGACAATATTATGTCAGTTTTCATAGACAATATTATGTCAGTTTTCATAGATAATATTATGGCAGTTTTCATAGACAATATTATGGCAGTTTTCATAGACAATATTATGGCAGTTTTCATAGACAATATTATGGCAGTTTTCATAGACAATATTATGGCAGTTTTTATAGACAATATTATGTCAGTTTTCATAGATAATATTATGGCAGTTTTCATAGACAACATTATGGCAGTTTTCATAGACAATATTATGTCAGTTTTCATAGACAATATTATGTCAGTTTTCATAGACAATATTATGTCAGTTTTATAGACAATATCATGGCAGTTTTCATAGATAATATTATGGCAGTTTTCATAGACAATATTATGGCAGTTTTCTATTATGGCAGTTTTCATAGTTAATATTATGGCAGTTTTCATAGACAATATTATGTCAGTTTTCATAGACAATATTATGGCAGTTTTCATAGACAATATTATGTCAGTTTTCATAGACAATATTATGGCAGTTTTCATAGACAATATTATGTCAGTTTTCATAGATAATATTATGGCAGTTTTCATAGACAATATTATGTCAGTTTTAATAGACAATATTATGTCAGTTTTCATAGATAATATTATGTCAGTTTTCATAGATAATATTATGCTAGTTTTCATAGACAATATTATGGCAATTTTCTATTATGGCAGTTTTCATAGATAATATTATGGCAGTTTTCATAGACAATATTATGTCAATTTTCATAGACAATATTATGGCAGTTTTCATAGACAATATTATGTCAGTTTTCATAGACAATATTATGGCAGTTTTCATAGATAATATTATGGCAGTTTTCATAGATAATATTATGGCAGTTTTCATAGACAATATTATGTCAGTTTTCATAGACAATATTATGTCAGTTTTCATAGATAATATTATGGCAGTTTTCATAGACAATATTATGGCAGTTTTCATAGATAATATTATGTCAGTTTTCTATTATGTCCGTTTTCATAGATAATATTATGGCAGTTTTCATAGACAATATTATGTCAGTTTTCATAGACAATATTATGGCAGTTTTCATAGACAATATTATGGCAGTTTTCATAGATAATATTATGTCAGTTTTCTATTATGTCCGTTTTCATAGATAATATTATGGCAGTTTTCATAGACAATATTATGTCAGTTTTCATAGACAATATTATGTCAGTTTTCATAGACAATATTATGGCAGTTTTCATAGACAATATTATGGCAGTTTTCATAGACAATATTATGGCAGTTTTCATAGACAATATTATGGCAGTTTTCATAGACAATATTATGTCAGTTTTCATAGATAATATTATGTCTGTTTTCATAGACAATATTATGGCAGTTTTCATAGACAATATTATGGCAGTTTTCATAGACAATATTATGGCAGTTTTCATAGACAACATTATGTCAGTTTTCATAGATAATATTATGTCAGTTTTCAATTATGGCAGTTTTCATAGATAATATTATGGCAGTTTTCATAGACAATATTATGTCAGTTTTCATAGACAATATTATGGCAGTTTTCATAGATAATATTATGTCAGTTTTCATATACAATATTATGGCAGTTTTCTATTATATCCGTTTTCATAGATAATATTATGGCAGTTTTCATAGACAATATTATGGCAGTTTTCATAGATAATATTATGTCAGTTTTCTATTATGTCCGTTTTCATAGATAATATTATGGCAGTTTTCATAGATAATATTATGTCAGTTTTCTATTATGGCAGTTTTCATAGATAATATTATGGCAGTTTTCATAGATAATATTATGGCAGTTTTCATAGACAATATTATGTCAGTTTTCATAGACAATATTATGGCAGTTTTCATAGACAATATTATGTCAGTTTTCATAGACAATATTATGTCAGTTTTCATAGACAATATTATGGCAGTTTTCATAGATAATATTATATCAGTTTTCATAGACAATATTATGGCAGTTTTCATAGATAATATTATGGCAGTTTTCATAGATAATATTATGGCAGTTTTCATAGATAATATTATGGCAGTTTTCATAGACAATATTATGGCAGTTTTCATAGACAATATTATGTCAGTTTTCATAGATAATATTATGGCAGATTTAATAGACAATATTATGGCAGTTTTCATAGATAATATTATGTCAGTTTTCTATTATGTCCGTTTTCATAGATAATATTATGGCAGTTTTCATAGACAATATTATGTCAGTTTTTATAGACAATATTATGGCAGTTTTCATAGACAATATTATGTCAGTTTTCATAGACAATATTATGGCAGTTTTCATAGATAATATTATGTCAGTTTTCATAGACAATATTATGTCAGTTTTCATAGATAATATTATGGCAGTTTTCATAGACAATATTATGGCTGTTTTCATAGATAATATTATGTCAGTTTTCTATTATGTCCGTTTTCATAGATAATATTATGGCAGTTTTCATAGACAATATTATGTCAGTTTTCATAGACAATATTATGGCAGTTTTCATAGACAATATTATGGCAGTTTTCATAGATAATATTATGTCAATTTTCTATTATGTCCGTTTTCATAGATAATATTATGGCAGTTTTCATAGACAATATTATGTCAGTTTTCATAGACAATATTATGTCAGTTTTCATAGACAATATTATGGCAGTTTTCATAGACAATATTATGGCAGTTTTCATAGACAATATTATGGCAGTTTTCATAGACAATATTATGTCAGTTTTCATAGACAATATTATGTCAGTTTTATAGACAATATTATGGCAGTTTTCATAGATAATATTATGGCAGTTTTCATAGACAATATTATGGCAGTTTTCTATTATGGCAGTTTTCATAGTTAATATTATGGCAGTTTTCATAGACAATATTATGTCAGTTTTCATAGACAATATTATGTCAGTTTTCATAGACAATATTATGTCAGTTTTATAGACAATATTATGTCAGTTTTCATAGATAATATTATGGCAGTTTTCATAGACAATATTATGGCAGTTTTCTATTATGGCAGTTTTCATAGTTAATATTATGGCAGTTTTCATAGACAATATTATGTCAGTTTTCATAGACAATATTATGGCAGTTTTCATAGACAATATTATGTCAGTTTTCATAGATAATATTATGTCAGTTTTCATAGACAATATTATGTCAGTTTTCACAGACAATATTAAAGCAGTTTTCATAGATAATATTATGGCAGTTTTCATAGATAATATTATGTCAGTTTTCATAGACAATATTATGTCAGTTTTCATAGACAATATTATGGCCGTTTTCATAGACAATATTATGGCAGTTTTCATAGACAATATTATGTCAGTTTTCATAGACAATATTATGTCAGTTTTCATAGACAATATTATGTCAGTTTTCATAGATAATATTATGGCAGTTTTCATAGACAATATTATGGTAGTTTTCTATTATGGCAGTTTTCATAGATAATATTATGGCAGTTTTCATAGACAATATTATGTCAGTTTTCATAGACAATATTATGTCAGTTTTCATAGACAATATTATGTCAGTTTTCATAGACAATATTATGTCAGTTTTCATAGACAATATTATGTCAGTTTTCATAGATAATATTATGGCAGTTTTCATAGACAATATTATGTCAGTTTTCATAGACAATATTATGTCAGTTTTCATAGATAATATTATTTCAGTTTTCATAGATAATATTATGTCAGTTTTCATAGACAATATTATGGCAGTTTTCTATTATGGCAGTTTTCATAGATAATATTATGGCAGTTTTCATAGACAATATTATGTCAGTTTTCATAGACAATATTATGGCAGTTTTCATAGACAATATTATGTCAGTTTTCATAGACAATATTATGGCAATTTTCATAGACAATATTATGTCAGTTTTCATAGATAATATTATGGCAGTTTTCAATTATGGCAGTTTTCATAGATAATATTATGGCAGTTTTCATAGACAATATTATGTCAGTTTTCATAGACAATATTATGGCAGTTTTCATAGATAATATTATGTCAGTTTTCATAGACAATATTATGGCAGTTTTCTATTATGTCCGTTTTCATAGATAATATTATGGCAGTTTTCATAGACAATATTATGGCAGTTTTCATAGACAATATTATGTCAGTTTTCATAGATAATATTATGGCAGTTTTCATAGACAATATTATGGCAGTTTTCATAGACAATATTATGGCAGTTTTCATAGATAATATTATGGCAGTTTTCATAGACAATATTATGGCAGTTTTCTATTATGGCAGTTTTCATAGTTAATATTATGGCAGTTTTCATAGACAATATTATGTCAGTTTTCATAGACAATATTATGGCAGTTTTCATAGACAATATTATGTCAGTTTTCATAGACAATATTATGGCAGTTTTCATAGACAATATTATGTCAGTTTTCATAGACAATATTATGGCAGTTTTCATAGACAATATTATGTCAGTTCTAATAGACAATATTATGTCAGTTTTCATAGATAATATTATGTCAGTTTTCATAGATAATATTATGCTAGTTTTCATAGACAATATTATGGCAATTTTCTATTATGGCAGTTTTCATAGATAATATTATGGCAGTTTTCATAGACAATATTATGTCAATTTTCATAGACAATATTATGGCAGTTTTCATAGACAATATTATGTCAGTTTTCATAGACAATATTATGGCAGTTTTCATAGATAATATTATGGCAGTTTTCATAGATAATATTATGGCAGTTTTCATAGACAATATTATGTCAGTTTTCATAGACAATATTATGTCAGTTTTCATAGATAATATTATGGCAGTTTTCATAGACAATATTATGGCAGTTTTCATAGATAATATTATGTCAGTTTTCTATTATGTCCGTTTTCATAGATAATATCATGGCCGTTTTCATAGACAATATTATGTCAGTTTTCATAGACAATATTATGGCAGTTTTCATAGACAATATTATGGCAGTTTTCATAGATAATATTATGTCAGTTTGCTATTATGTCCGTTTTCATAGATAATATTATGGCAGTTTTCATAGACAATATTATGTCAGTTTTCATAGACAATATTATGGCAGTTTTCATAGACAATATTATGGCAGTTTTCATAGACAATATTATGTCAGTTTTCATAGATAATATTATGTCTGTTTTCATAGACAATATTATGGCAGTTTTCATAGACAATATTATGGCAGTTTTCATAGACAATATTATGGCAGTTTTCATAGACAATATTATGGCAGTTTTCATAGATAATATTATGTCAGTTTTCAATTATGGCAGTTTTCATAGATATTATTATGGCAGTTTTCATAGACAATATTATGTCAGTTTTCATAGACAATATTATGGCAGTTTTCATAGATAATATTATGTCAGTTTTCATATACAATATTATGGCAGTTTTCTATTATATCCGTTTTCATAGATAATATTATGGCAGTTTTCATAGACAATATTATGGCAGTTTTCATAGATAATATTATGTCAGTTTTCTATTATGTCCGTTTTCATAGATAATATTATGGCAGTTTTCATAGATAATATTATGTCAGTTTTCTATTATGGCAGTTTTCATAGATAATATTATGGCAGTTTTCATAGATAATATTATGGCAGTTTTCATAGACAATATTATGTCAGTTATTATAGACAATATTATGTCAGTTTTCATAGACAATATTATGTCAGTTTTCAGAGACAATATTATGTCAGTTTTCATAGACAATATTATGGCAGTTTTCATAGATAATATTATGTCAGTTTTCATAGACAATATTATGGCAGTTTTCATAGACAATATTATGTCAGTTTTCATAGATAATATTATGGCAGTTTTCATAGACAATATTATGTCAGTTTTAATAGACAATATTATGTCAGTTTTCATAGATAATATTATGTCAGTTTTCATAGATAATATTATGCTAGTTTTCATAGACAATATTATGGCAATTTTCTATTATGGCAGTTTTCATAGATAATATTATGGCAGTTTTCATAGACAATATTATGTCAGTTTTCATAGACAATATTATGTCAGTTTTCAGAGACAATATTATGTCAGTTTTCATAGACAATATTATGGCAGTTTTCATAGATAATATTATGTCAGTTTTCATAGACAATATTATGGCAGTTTTCATAGATAATATTATGGCAGTTTTCATAGATAATATTATGGCAGTTTTCATAGATAATATTATGGCAGTTTTCATAGACAATATTATGGCAGTTTTCATAGACAATATTATGTCCGTTTTCATAGATAATATTATGGCAGAATAAATAGACAATATTATGGCAGTTTTCATAGATAATATTATGTCAGTTTTCTATTATGTCCGTTTTCATAGATAATATTATGGCAGTTTTCATAGACAATATTATGTCAGTTTTTATAGACAATATTATGGCAGTTTTCATAGACAATATTATGTCAGTTTTCATAGACAATATTATGGCAGTTTTCATAGATAATATTATGTCAGTTTTCATAGACAATATTATGTCAGTTTTCATAGATAATATTATGGCAGTTTTCATAGACAATATTATGGCTGTTTTCATAGATAATATTATGTCAGTTTTCTATTATGTCCGTTTTCATAGATAATATTATGGCAGTTTTCATAGACAATATTATGTCAGTTTTCATAGACAATATTATGTCAGTTTTCATAGACAATATTATGGCAGTTTTCATAGATAATATTATGTCAGTTTTCTATTATGTCCGTTTTCATAGATAATATTATGGCAGTTTTCATAGACAATATTATGTCAGTTTTCATAGACAATATTATGTCAGTTTTCATAGACAATATTATGGCAGTTTTCATAGACAATATTATGGCAGTTTTCATAGACAATATTATGGCAGTTTTCATAGACAATATTATGTCAGTTTTCATAGACAATATTATGTCAGTTTTATAGACAATATTATGGCAGTTTTCATAGATAATATTATGGCAGTTTTCATAGACAATATTATGGCAGTTTTCTATTATGGCAGTTTTCATAGTTAATATTATGGCAGTTTTCATAGACAATATTATGTCAGTTTTCATAGACAATATTATGTCAGTTTTCATAGACAATATTATGTCAGTTTTATAGACAATATTATGGCAGTTTTCATAGATAATATTATGGCAGTTTTCATAGACAATATTATGGCAGTTTTCTATTATGGCAGTTTTCATAGTTAATATTATGGCAGTTTTCATAGACAATATTATGTCAGTTTTCATAGACAATATTATGGCAGTTTTCATAGACAATATTATGTCAGTTTTCATAGATAATATTATGTCAGTTTTCATAGACAATATTATGGCAGTTTTCACAGACAATATTATGGCAGTTTTCATAGATAATATTATGGCAGTTTTCATAGATAATATTATGTCAGTTTTCATAGACAATATTATGGCAGTTTTCATAGATAATATTATGTCAGTTTTCATAGACAATATTATGGCCGTTTTCATAGACAATATTATGGCAGTTTTCATAGACAATATTATGTCAGTTTTCATAGACAATATTATGGCAGTTTTCATAGACAATATTATGTCAGTTTTCATAGATAATATTATGGCAGTTTTCATAGACAATATTATGGTAGTTTTCTATTATGGCAGTTTTCATAGATAATATTATGGCAGTTTTCATAGACAATATTATGTCAGTTTTCATAGACAATATTATGTCAGTTTTCATAGACAATATTATGTCAGTTTTCATAGACAATATTATGTCAGTTTTCATAGACAATATTATGTCAGTTTTCATAGATAATATTATGGCAGTTTTCATAGACAAGATTATGTCAGTTTTCATAGACAATATTATGTCAGTTTTCATAGATAATATTATTTCAGTTTTCATAAATAATATTATGTCAGTTTTCATAGACAATATTATGGCAGTTTTCTATTATGGCAGTTTTCATAGATAATATTATGGCAGTTTTCATAGACAATATTATGTCAGTTTTCATAGACAATATTATGGCAGTTTTCATAGACAATATTATGTCAGTTTTCATAGACAATATTATGGCAGTTTTCATAGACAATATTATGTCAGTTTTCATAGATAATATTATGGCAGTTTTCAATTATGGCAGTTTTCATAGATAATATTATGGCAGTTTTCATAGACAATATTATGTCAGTTTTCATAGACAATATTATGTCAGTTTTCATAGATAATATTATGGCAGTTTTCATAGACAATATTATGGCAGTTTTCATAGACAATATTATGGCAGTTTTCATAGACAATATTATGGCAGTTTTCATAGACAATATTATGGCAGTTTTTATAGACAATATTATGTCAGTTTTCATAGATAATATTATGGCAGTTTTCATAGACAACATTATGGCAGTTTTCATAGACAATATTATGGCAGTTTTCATAGACAATATTATGTCAGTTTCCCATAGACAATATTATGTCAGTTTTATAGACAATATCATGGCAGTTTTCATAGATAATATTATGGCAGTTTTCATAGACAATATTATGGCAGTTTTCTATTATGGCAGTTTTCATAGTTAATATTATGGCAGTTTTCATAGACAATATTATGTCAGTTTTCATAGACAATATTATGGCAGTTTTCATAGACAATATTATGGCAGTTTTCATAGACAATATTATGGCAGTTTTCATAGACAATATTATGTCAGTTTTCATAGATAATATTATGGCAGTTTTCATAGACAATATTATGTCAGTTTTAATAGACAATATTATGTCAGTTTTCATAGATAATATTATGTCAGTTTTCATAGATAATATTATGCTAGTTTTCATAGACAATATTATGGCAATTTTCTATTATGGCAGTTTTCATAGATAATATTATGGCAGTTTTCATAGACAATATTATGTCAATTTTCATAGACAATATTATGGCAGTTTTCATAGACAATATTATGTCAGTTTTCATAGACAATATTATGGCAGTTTTCATAGATAATATTATGGCAGTTTTCATAGATAATATTATGGCAGTTTTCATAGACAATATTATGTCAGTTTTCATAGACAATATTATGTCAGTTTTCATAGATAATATTATGTCAGTTTTCATAGACAATATTATGGCAGTTTTCATAGATAATATTATGTCAGTTTTCTATTATGTCCGTTTTCATAGATAATATTATGGCAGTTTTCATAGACAATATTATGTCAGTTTCATAGACAATATTATGGCAGTTTTCATAGACAATATTATGGCAGTTTTCATAGATAATATTATGTCAGTTTTCTATTATGTCCGTTTTCATAGATAATATTATGGCAGTTTTCATAGACAATATTATGTCAGTTTTCATAGACAATATTATGTCAGTTTTCATAGACAATATTATGGCAGTTTTCATAGACAATATTATGTCAGTTTTCATAGACAATATTATGGCAGTTTTCATAGACAATATTATGGCAGTTTTCATAGACAATATTATGTCAGTTTTCATAGATAATATTATGTCTGTTTTCATAGACAATATTATGGCAGTTTTCATAGACAATATTATGGCAGTTTTCATAGACAATATTATGGCAGTTTTCATAGACAACATTATGTCAGTTTTCATAGATAATATTATGTCAGTTTTCAATTATGGCAGTTTTCATAGATAATATTATGGCAGTTTTCATAGACAATATTATGTGTCAGTTTTCATAGACAATATTATGGCAGTTTTCATAGATAATATTATGTCAGTTTTCATATACAATATTATGGCAGTTTTCTATTATATCCGTTTTCATAGATAATATTATGGCAGTTTTCATAGACAATATTATGGCAGTTTCATAGATAATATTATGTCAGTTTTCTATTATGTCCGTTTTCATAGATAATATTATGGCAGTTTTCATAGATAATATTATGTCAGTTTTCTATTATGGCAGTTTTCATAGATAATATTATGGCAGTTTTCATAGATAATATTATGGCAGTTTCATAGACAATATTATGTCAGTTTTCATAGACAATATTATGTCAGTTTTCATAGACAATATTATGTCAGTTTTCATAGACAATATTATGTCAGTTTTCATAGACAATATTATGGCAGTTTTCATAGATAATATTATGTCAGTTTTCATAGACAATATTATGGCAGTTTTCATAGATAATATTATGGCAGTTTTCATAGATAATATTATGGCAGTTTTCATAGATAATATTATGGCAGTTTTCATAGACAATATTATGGCAGTTTTCATAGACAATATTATGGCAGTTTTCATAGACAATATTATGGCAGTTTTCATAGATAATATTATGTCAGTTTTCTATTATGTCCGTTTTCATAGATAATATTATGGCAGTTTTCATAGACAATATTATGTCAGTTTTCATAGACAATATTATGTCAGTTTTCATAGACAATATTATGGCAGTTTTCATAGACAATATTATGGCAGTTTTCATAGACAATATTATGGCAGTTTTCATAGACAATATTATGTCAGTTTTCATAGACAATATTATGTCAGTTTTATAGACAATATTATGGCAGTTTTCATAGATAATATTATGGCAGTTTTCATAGACAATATTATGGCAGTTTTCTATTATGGCAGTTTTCATAGTTAATATTATGGCAGTTTTCATAGACAATATTATGTCAGTTTTCATAGACAATATTATGTCAGTTTTCATAGACAATATTATGTCAGTTTTATAGACAATATTATGTCAGTTTTCATAGATAATATTATGGCAGTTTTCATAGACAATATTATGGCAGTTTTCTATTATGGCAGTTTTCATAGTTAATATTATGGCAGTTTTCATAGACAATATTATGTCAGTTTTCATAGACAATATTATGGCAGTTTTCATAGACAATATTATGTCAGTTTTCATAGATAATATTATGTCAGTTTTCATAGACAATATTATGTCAGTTTTCACAGACCATATTAAAGCAGTTTTCATAGATAATATTATGGCAGTTTTCATAGATAATATTATGTCAGTTTTCATAGACAATATTATGTCAGTTTTCATAGACAATATTATGGCCGTTTTCATAGACAATATTATGGCAGTTTTCATAGACAATATTATGTCAGTTTTCATAGACAATATTATGTCAGTTTTCATAGACAATATTATGTCAGTTTTCATAGATAATATTATGGCAGTTTTCATAGACAATATTATGGTAGTTTTCTATTATGGCAGTTTTCATAGATAATATTATGGCAGTTTTCATAGACAATATTATGTCAGTTTTCATAGACAATATTATGTCAGTTTTCATAGACAATATTATGTCAGTTTTCATAGACAATATTATGTCAGTTTTCATAGACAATATTATGTCAGTTTTCATAGATAATATTATGGCAGTTTTCATAGACAATATTATGTCAGTTTTCATAGACAATATTATGTCAGTTTTCATAGATAATATTATTTTCAGTTTTCATAGATAATATTATGTCAGTTTTCATAGACAATATTATGGCAGTTTTCTATTATGGCAGTTTTCATAGATAATATTATGGCAGTTTTCATAGACAATATTATGTCAGTTTTCATAGACAATATTATGGCAGTTTTCATAGACAATATTATGTCAGTTTTCATAGATAATATTATGGCAGTTTTCATAGATAATATTATGGCAGTTTTCATAGACAATATTATGTCAGTTTTCATAGACAATATTATGTCAGTTTTCATAGATAATATTATGGCAGTTTTCATAGACAATATTATGGCAGTTTTCATAGATAATATTATGTCAGTTTTCTATTATG
>JAWPHD010024745.1:0-18350 GCA_037043455.1 Cyrtodaria siliqua | reverse complement strand
CTGAATATATATGCGTAAGAACGGAATATATCTGTGTATGAACTGAATATATATCTGTAAGAACTGAATATATATGCGTAAGAACTGAATATATATGTGTATGAACTGAATATATATGTGTAAGAAATGAATATATATGCGTAAGAACTGAATATATATGCGTAAGAACGGAATATATATGTGTATGAACTGAATATATATCTGTAAGAACGGAATATATATGTGTAAGAACGGAATATATATGTGTAAGAAATGAATATATATGCGTAAGAACTGAATATATATGCGTAAGAACGGAATATATCTGTGTATGAACTGAATATATATCTGTAAGAACTGAATATATATGCGTAAGAACTGAATATATATGTGTATGAACTGAATATATATGTGTAAGAAATGAATATATATGCGTAAGGACTGAATATATATGCGTAAGAACGGAATATATATGTGTATGAACTGAATATATATCTGTAAGAACTGAATATATATGCGTAAGAACGGAATATATATGTGTAAGAACGGAATATATATGTGTAAGAACGGAATATATATGCGTAAGAACGGAATATATATGCGTAATAACGGAATATGTACGTGTAAGAACGGAATATATATTTGTAAGAACGGAATATATATGTGTAAGAACGGAATATATATGCGTAAGAACGGAATATATATGCGTAATAACGGAATATGTACGTGTAAGAACGGAATATATATTTGTAAGAACGGAATATATATGTGTAACAACTGAATATATATGCGTAAGAACGGAATATATACGCGTAAAAACGGAATATGTACGTGTAAGAACGGAATATATATGTGTAAGAACGGAATAAATATGTATAACAACTGAATATATATGTGTAAGAACTGAATATATATGCGTAAGAACTGAATATATATGCGTAAGAACTGAATATATATTCGTAAAAGTGAATATATATGCGAAAGAACGGAATATATATGCGTAAGAACGGAATATATGTGTAAGAACGGAATATATATGTGTAAAAACGGAATATATATGCGTAAGAGCGGAATATATACGTGAAAGAACGGAATATATATGTGTAAGTACTGAATATTTATGTGTAAGAACGGAATATATATGTGTTAAAAACTGAATATATATGTGTAAGAACTAAATATTTATGTGTAATAACTGAATATATATGCGTAAGAACGGAATTTATATGCGTAAGAACTGAATATATATGTGTAAGAACGGAATATATATGTGTAAGAACGGAATGTATATGTGTAAAAGTGTAAAAATGGAATGTACATGTGTAAGAACAGAATATATATGTGTAAGAACGGAATATATATGTGTAAGAAATGAATATATATGCGTAAGAACTGAATATATATGCGTAAGAAAGGAATATATATGTGTATGAACTGAATATATATGTGTAAGAACTAAATATTTATGTGTAATAACTGAATATATATGTGTAAGAGCGGAATATATACGTGAAAGAACGGAATATATGTGTAAGTACTGAATATTTATGTGTAAGAACGGAATATATATGTGTAAGAACTGAATATATATGTGTAAGAACTAAATATTTGTGTGTAATAACTGAATATATATGCGTAAGAACGGAATTTATATGCGTAAGAACTGAATATATATGTGTAAGAACGGAATATATATGTGTAAGAACGGAATATATATGTGTAAAAATGGAATGTACATGTGTAAGAACAGAATATATATGTGTAAGAACGGAATATAAATGTGTAAGAAATGAATATATATGCGTAAGAACGGAATATATATGCGTAAGAAAGGAATATATATGTGTATGAACTGAATATATATGTGTAAGAACTGAATATATATGTGTAAGAACTGAACATATATGCGTTAGAACTGAATATATATGCGTAAGAACTGAACATATATGAGTAAGTACTGAATATATATGCGTAAGAACGGAATATATATGTGTAAGAACGGAATATATATGCGTAAGCATTGAATATATATGTGTAAGAACTGAATATATATGCGTAAGAACTGAATATATATGCGTAAGAACTGAATATATATGCGTAAAAGTGAATATATATGCGAAAGAATGGAATATATATGCGTAAGAACGGAATATATGTGTAAGAACGGAATATATATGTGTAAGAAAGGAATATATATGTGTAAGAGAGGAATATATACGTGTAAAAAACGGAATATATATGAGTAAGAACAGAATATGTATGTGTAAGAACGGAATATATATGTGTAAAAAGGGAACATATATATGTAATATATATGCGTAAGAACTGAATATATATGAACTGAATATATATGAGTAAGAACTGAATATATATGCGTAAGAACTGAAATATATATGTGTAAGAACGGAATATATATGTGTAAGAACGGAATATATATGTGTAAGAACGGAATATATATGTGTAAGAAGTGAATATATGTGTAAGAAGTGGAATATATATGTGTAAGAACTGAATATATATGTGTAAGAACTGAATATATATGCGTAAGAACGGAATATATATGTGTAAGAAATGAATATATATGCGTAAGAACTGAATATATATGCGTAAGAAAGGAATATATATGTGTATGAACTGAATATATATGTGTAAGAACTAAATATTTATGTGTAATAACTGAATATATATGTGTAAGAGCGGAATATATACGTGAAAGAACGGAATATATATGTGTAAGTACTGAATATTTATGTGTAAGAACGGAATATATATGTGTAAGAACTGAATATATATGTGTAAGAACTAAATATTTATGTGTAATAACTGAATATATATGCGTAAGAACGGAATTTATATGCGTAAGAACTGAATATATATGTGTAAGAACGGAATATATATGTGTAAGAACGGAATATATATGTGTAAAAATGGAATGTACATGTGTAAGAACAGAATATATATGTGTAAGAACGGAATATATATGTGTAAGAAATGAATATATATGCGTAAGAACGGAATATATATGCGTAAGAAAGGAATATATATGTGTATGAACTGAATATATATGTGTAAGAACTGAATATATATGTGTAAGAACTGAACATATATGCGTTAGAACTGAATATATATGCGTAAGAACTGAACATATATGAGTAAGTACTGAATATATATGCGTAAGAACGGAATATATATGTGTAAGAACGGAATATATATGCGTAAGCATTGAATATATATGTGTAAGAACTGAATATATATGCGTAAGAACTGAATATATATGCGTAAGAACTGAATATATATGCGTAAAAGTGAATATATATGCGAAAGAATGGAATATATATGCGTAAGAACGGAATATATGTGTAAGAACGGAATATATATGTGTAAGAAAGGAATATATATGTGTAAGAGAGGAATATATACGTGTAAAAAACGGAATATATATGAGTAAGAACAGAATATGTATGTGTAAGAACGGAATATATATGTGTAAAAAGGGAACATATATGTGTAATATATATGCGTAAGAACTGAATATATATGAACTGAATATATATGAGTAAGAACTGAATATATATGCGTAAGAACTGAAATATATATGTGTAAGAACGGAATATATATGTGTAAGAACGGAATATATATGTGTAAGAACGGAATATATATGTGTAAGAAGTGAATATATGTGTAAGAAGTGAATATATATGTGTAAGAACTGAATATATATGTGTAAGAACTGAATATATATGCGTAAGAACTAAATATATATGCGTAAGAACTGAATATATATGCGTAAGAACTGAATATATATGAGTAAGAACTGAATATATATGCGTAAGAACTGAATATATATGGCTAAGAACTGAATATATATGTGTAAGAACTGAATATATATGCGTAAGAACTGAATATATATGCGTAAGAACGGAATAAATATACGTGTAAGTACGGAATATATATGTGTAAGAACGGAATATATATGTGTAAGAACGGAATATATATGTGTAAGTACTGAATAAATATGTGTAAGAACGGTATATATGTGTAAGAACTGAATATATATGTGTAAGAACTGAATATATATGTGTAAGAACTGAATATGTATGCGTAAAAATGAAAATATATGCGTAAGAACTGAATATATATGCGTAAGAACGGAATATATATGCATAAGAACGGAATATATATGCGTAAAAAAGGAATATATATGTGTAAGAACTGAATATATATATGTAAGATTGGAATATATGTAAGAATATATATGCGTAAAACTGAATATATATGCGTCAGAACTGAATATATATGCGTAAAAACTGAATATATATGCGTAAGAACTAAACATATATGCGTAAGGACTGAATATATATGCGTAAAAACTGAATATATATGCGTAAGAACGGAATATATAAGTGTAAGGACGGAATATATACGTGTGAGAACGGAATATATTTGTGTAAAAACGGAATATATATGTGTAAGAACGGAATATATACGTGTAAGAATGGAATATATACGTGTAAGAACGGAATATATATGTGTAAGAACGGAATATATATGCGTTAGAACGGAATATATATGTGTAAGAACGGAATATATATGTGTAAGAACGGAATATATGTGTAAGAATATATATGCGTAAGAACGGACTATATATGTGTAAGAACTGAATATATATGCGTAAGAACTGAATATATATGCGTAAGAACTGAACATATATGCGTAAGAACGGAATATATATGCGTAAGAACGGAATATGTACGTGTAAGAACGGAATATATATGCGTAAGAACTGAATATATATGTGTAAGAACTGAATATATATGTGTAAGAACTGAATATCAATGTGTTAGAACTGAATATATATGCGTAAGAACTGAATATATAAGCGTAAGAACTGAATATATATGCGTAAGAACTGAATATATATGCTTAAGAACTGAATATGTATGCGAAACAACTGAATATATATGCTTAAGAACTGAATATATATGAGTAAGAACTGAATATATATGCGTAAGAACTGAATATATATGCGTAAGCACGGAATATATATGTGTAAGAACGGAATATATATGTGTAAGAACGGAATATATATGCGTAAGAACGGAATATATATGCGTAAGAATGGAATATATATGTGTAAGAACGGAATATATATGCGTAAGAACGGAATATATATGTGTAAGAACGGAATATATATGCGTAAGAACAGAATATATATGTGTAAGAACGGAATATAAATGTGTAAGAACGGAATATATATGTGTAAGAACGGAATATATATGTGTAAGAACTGAATATATATGTGTAAGAACGGAATATATGTGTAAGAACTGAATATATATGTGTAAGAACTGAATATATATGTGTAAGAACTGAATATGTATGCGTAAAACTGAATATATATGCGTAAGAACTGAATATATATGCGTAAGAACTGAATATATATGCGTAAGAACGGAATATATATGCGTAAGAACGGAATATATATGCGTAAGAAAGGAATATATATGTGTATGAACTGAATATATATATGTAAGAACGGAATATATATGTAAGAATAAATATGCGTAAAACTGAATATATATGCGTAAGAACTAAATATATATGCGTAAAAACTGAATATATATAGGTAAGAACTGAACATATATGCGTAAGAACTGAATATATATGCGTAAAAACTGAATATATATGCGTAAGAACTGAATATATATGATTAAGAACTGAATATATATGCGTAAGAACGGAATATATAAGTGTAAGGACGGAATATATACGTGTGAGAACAGAATATATATGTGTAAAAACGGAATATATATGTGTAAGAACGGAATATATACGCGTAAGAATAAAATATATACGTGTAAGAACGGACTATATATGTGTAAGAACGGAATATATATGCGTTAGAACGGAATATATATGTGTAAGAACGGAATATATATGTGTAAGAACGGAATATATGTGTAAGAATATATATGCGTAAGAACGGACTATATATGTGTAAGAACGGAATATATATGCGTAAGAACTGAATATATATGCGTAAGAACTGAACATATATGCGTAAGAACGGAATATATATGCGTAAGAACGGAATATGTACGTGTAAGAACGGAATATATATGTGTAAGAACGGAATATATATGTGTAAGAACTGAATATATATGTGTAAGAACTAAATATATATGTGTAAGAACTGAATATATTCGTATGAACGGAATATATATGTGTAAGAACGGAAAATATATGCGTAAGAACTGAATATATATGTGTAAGAACTGAATATATATGTGTAAGAACTGAATATCAATGTGTAAGAACTGAATATATATGCGTAAGAACTGAATATATAAGCGTAAGAACTGAATATATATGCGTAAGAACTGAATATATATGCTTAAGAACTGAATATATATGCGTAAGAACTGAATATATATGCGTAAGAACTGAATATGTATGCGAAACAACTGAATATATATGCTTAAGAACTGAATATATATGAGTTAGAACTTAATATATATGCGTAAGAACTGAATATATATGTGTAAGAACTGAATATATATGTGTAAGAACTGATTATATATGCGTAAGAACTGAATATATATGCGTAAGAACGGAATATATACGTGTAAGAACGAAATATATATGTGTAAGAACGGAATATATATGTGGTCTATGAACGGAATATATATGTGTAAGAACTGAACATATATGTGTAAGAAATGAATATATATGCGTAAGAACTGAATATATATGCATAAGAACTGAATATATAAGCGTAAGAACGGAATATATATGTGTAAGGACTGAATATATATGTGTAAGAACTGAATATATATGCGTAAGAACTAAATATATATGCGTAAGAACTGAATATATATGCGTAAGAACTGAATATATATGCGTAAGAACGGTATATATACGTGTAAGTACGGAATATATATGTGTAAGAACGGAATATATATGTGTAAGAACGGAATATATATGTGTAAGAACTGAATATATATGTGTAAGAACGGTATATATGTGTAATAACTGAATATATATGTGTAAGAACTGAATATATATGTGTAAGAACTGAATATGTATGCGTAAAACTGAATATATATGCGTAAGAACTGAATATATATGCGTAAGAACGGAATATATATGCGTAAGAACGGAATATATATGCGTAAAAAAGGAATATATATGTGTAAGAACTGAATATATATATGTAAGAACGGAATATATGTAAGAATATATATGCGTAAAACTGAATATATATGCGTCAGAACTGAATATATATGCGTAAAAACTGAATATATATGCGTAAGAACTGAACATATATGCGTAAGGACTGAATATATATGCGTAAAAACTGAATATATATGCGTAAGAACGGAATATATGTGTAAGAATATATATGCGTAAGAACGGACTATATATGTGTAAGAACGGAATATATATGCGTAAGAACTGAATATATATGCGTAAGAACTGACCATATATGCGTAAGAACGGAATATATATGCCTAAGAACGGAATATGTACGTGTAAGAACGGAATATATATGTGTAAGAACTGAATATGTATGTGTAAGAACTGAATATATATGTCTAAGAACTGAATATATATGTGTAAGAACTGAATATATTCGTATGAACGGAATATATATGTGTAAGAACGGAATATATATGCGTAAGAACTGAATATATATGTGTAAGAACTGAATATATATGTGTAAGAACTGAATATCAATGTGTAAGAACTGAATATATATGCGTAAGAACTGAATATATAAGCGTAAGAACTGAATATATATGCGTAAAAACTGAATATCTATGCTTAAGAACTGAATATGTATGCGAAACAACTGAATATATATGCTTAAGAACTGAATATATATGAGTAAGAACTGAATATATATGCGTAAGAACTGAATATATATGCGTAAGCACGGAATATATATGTGTAAGAACGGAATATATATGTGTAAGAACGGAATATATGCGTAAGAACGGTATATATATGCGTAAGAACGGAATATATATGTGTAAGAACGGAATATATATGCGTAAGAACGGAATATATATGTGTAAGAACGGAATATATATGCGTAAGAACGGAATATATATGTGTAAGAACGGAATATATATGTGTAAGAACGGAATATATATGTGTAAGAACGGAATATATATGTGTAAGAACTGAATATATATGTGTAAGAACGGAATATATGTGTAAGAACTGAATATATATGTGTAAGAACTGAATATATATGTGTAAGAACTGAATATGTATGCGTAAAACTGAATATATATGCGTAAGAACTGAATATATATGCGTAAGAACTGAATATATATGCGTAAGAACGGAAAATATATGCGTAAGAACGGAATATATATGCGTATGTAAGGAATATATATGTGTAAGAACTGAATATATATATGTAAGAACGGAATATATATGTAAGAATAAATATGCGTAAAACTGAATATATATGCGTAAGAACTGAATATATATGCGTAAAAACTGAATATATATAAGTAAGAACTGAACATATATGCGTAAGAACTGAATATATATGCGTAAAAACTGAATATATATGCGTAAGAACTGAATATATATGCTTAAGAACGGAATATATATTCGTAAGAACGGAATATATAAGTGTAAGGACGGAATATATACGTGTGAGAACGGAATATATATGTGTAAAAACGGAATATATATGTGTAAGAACGGAATATATACGTGTAAGAATGGAATATATACGTGTAAGAACGGAATATATATGTGTAAGAACGGAATATATATGCTTCAGAACGGAATATATATGTGTAAGGACGAAATATATATTTGTAAGAAAGGAATATATGTGTAAGAATATACATGCGTAAGAACGGACTATATATGTGTAAGAACGGAATATATATGCGTAAGAACTGAATATATATGCGTAAGAACTGAACATATATGCGTAAGAACGGAATATATATGCGTAAGAACGGAATATGTACGTGTAAGAACGGAATATATATGTGTAAGAACGGAATATATATGTGTAAAAACTGAATATATATGTGTAAGAACTGAATATATATGTGTAAGAACTGAATATATTCGTATGAACGGAATATATATGTGTAAGAACGGATACATATATGCGTAAGAACTGAATATATATGTGTAAGAACTGAATATATATGTGTAAGAACTGAATATCAATGTGTAAGAACTGAATATATATGCGTAAGAACTGAATATATAAGCGTAAGAACTGAATATATATGCGTAAGAACTGGTTATATATGCTTAAGAACTGGATATATATGCGTAAGAACTGAATATATATGCGTAAGAACTGAATATGTATGCGAAACAACTGAATATATATGCTTAAGAACTGAATATATATGAGTTAGAACTTAATATATATGCGTAAGTACTGAATATATATGTGTAAGAACTGAATATACATGTGTAAGAACTGAATATATATGCGTAAGAACTGAATATATATGCGTAAGAAAGGAATATATACGTGTAAGAACGGAATATATGTGTAAGAACGGAATATATGTGTGGTCTATGAACGGAATATATATGTGTAAGAACTGAACATATATGTGTAAGAAATGAATATATATGCGTAAGAACTGAATATATATGCATAAGAACTGAATATATATGCGAAAGAACTGAATATATATGCGTAAGAACTGATTATATATGCGTAAGAACTGAATATATATGCGTAAGAACGGAATATCTATGTGTAAGGACGGAATATATATGTTTAAGAACGGAATATATATGTGTAAGAACGGAATATATATGTGTAAGAACGGAATATATATGTGTAAGAACGGAATATATATGTGTAAGAACTGAATATATATGTGTAAGAACTGAATATATATGCGTACTAACTGAATATATATGCGTAAGAACTCAATATATATGCGTAAGAACTGAATATGTATGCGTAAGAACTGAATATATATGCTTAAGAACTGAATATATATGCGTAAGAACTGAATATATATGCGTAAGAACGGAATATATATGTGTAAGAACGGAATATATATGCGTAAGAACGGAATATATATGTGTAAGAACGGAATATATATGCGTAAGAACGGAATATATATGTGTAAGAACGGAATATATATGTGTAAGAACTGAATATATATGTGTAAGAAAGGAATATATATGTGTAAGAACTATATGTGTAAGAACGGAATATATGTGTAAGAACTGAATATATATGTGTAAGAACTGAATATATATGTGTAAGAACTGAATATGTATGAGTAAAACTGAATATATATGCGTAAGAACTGAATATATATGCGTAAGAACTGAATATATATGCGTAAGAACGAATATATATGAGTAAGAACTTAATATATATGCTTAAAAACTGAATATATATATGTAAGAACTGAATATATATGTGTAAGAACTGAATATATATGCGTAAGAACTGAATATATATGCGTAAGAACGGAATATATACGTGTAAGAACGGAATATATATGTGTAAGAACGGAATATATATGTGGTCTAAGAACGGAATATATATGTGTAAGAACTGAACATATATGTGTAAGAAATGAATATATATGCGTAAGAACTGAATATATATGCATAAGAACTGAATATATATGCGTAAGAACTGAATATATATGCGTAAGAACTGAATATATATGCGTAAGAACGGAATATATATGCGTAAGAACTGAATATATATGCGTAAGAACTGAATATATATGCGTAAGAACTGAATATATATGCGTAAGAACGGAATATATATGTGTATTGACGGAATATATATGTGTAAGAACGGAATCTATATGTGTAAGAACGGAATATATATGTGTAAGAACGGAATATATATGTGTAAGAACGGAATATATATGTGTAAGAAGTGAATATATATGTGTAAGAACTGAATATATATGTGTAAGAACTTAATATATATGTGTAAGAACTGAATATATATGCGTACTAACTGAATATATATGCGTAAGAACTCAATATATATGCGTAAGAACTGAATATGTATGCGTAAGAACTGAATATATATGCTTAAGAACTGAATATATATGCGTAAGAACTGAATATATATGCGTAAGCACGGAATATATATGTGTAAGAACGGAATATATATGCGTAAGAACGGAATATATATGCGTAAGAACGGAATATATATGTGTAAGAACGGAATATATATGCGTAAGAACTGAATATATATGCGTAAGAACTGAATATATATACGTAAGAACTGAACATATATGCATAAGAACTGAATATATATGAGTAAAAACTGAATATATATGCGTAAAAACGGAATATATACATGTAAGAATGGAATATATACGTGTAAGAACGGAATATATATGTGTAAGAACGGAATATATATGCGTTAGAACGGAATATATATGTGTAAGAACGGAATATATATGTGTAAGAACGTAATATATGTGTAAGAATATATATGCGTAAAAACGGAATATATATGTGTAAGAACGGAATATATATGCTTAAGAACGGAATGTATATGCGTAAGAACTGAACATATATGCGTAAGAACGGAATATATATGCCTAAGAACGGAATATATATGTGGAAGAACAGAATATATACATGTAAGAATGGAATATATACGTGTAAGAACGGACTATATATTTTAAGAACGGAATATATATGCGTTAGAACGGAATATATATGTGTAAGAACGGAATATATATGTGTAAAATCGGAATATATGTGTAAGAATATATATGCGTAAGAACGGAATATATATGTGTAAGAACTGAATATATATGTGTAAGAACTGAATATATATGCGTAAGAACTGAATATATATGCGTAAGAAATGAATATATATGTGTAAGAACTGAATATATATGCGTAAGAACTGAATTAATATGCATAAAACTGAATATATATGCGAAAGAACGGAATATATATGCGTAAGAACGGAATATATGTGTAAGAACGGAATATATATGTGTAAGAACGGAATATATATGTGTAAGAACGGAATATATACGTGAAAGAACGGAATATATATGTGTAAGAACAGAATATAAATGTGTAAGAACGGATATATATGTGTAAAAACGGACAATATATGTGTAAGAACGGAATATATACGTTAAAAACGGAATATATGTGTAAGAACAGAATATATACGTGTAAGAACGGAATATATACGTGTAAGAACGGAATATATATGTGTAAGAACGTAATATATATGCGTTAGAACGGAATATATATGTGTAAGAACGGAATATATATGTGTAAGAACGAAATATATATGCGTAAGAACTGAATATATATGTATAAGAACTGAATATATATGTGTAAGAACTGAATATCAATGTGTAAGGACTGAATATATATGCGTAAGAACTGAATATATATGCGTAAGAACTGAATATATATGCGTAAGAAATGAATATATAAGCTTAAGAACTGAAAATATATGCGTAAGAACTGAATATATATGTGTAAGAACTGAATATGTATGCGAAAGAACTGAATATATATGCGTAAGAACTGAAAATATAAGCGTAAGAACTGAACATATATGCCTAAGAACTGAACATATATGCGTAATAACTGAACATATATGCGTTAGAACTGAATATATATGCGTAAGAACTGAATATATGCGTAACGACTGAATATATATGCGTAAGAACTGAATATATATGCGTAAGAACTGAACATTTATGCGTAAGAACTGAACATATATGCGTAAGAACTGAATATATATGTGTAAGAACTGAATATGTATGCGTAAAACTGAATATATATGCGTAAGAACTGAATATATATGCGTAAGAACTGAATATATATGCGTAAGAACGGAATATATATGCGTAAGAACCAAATATATATGCGTAAGAAAGGAATATATATGTGTAAGAACTGAAAATATATATGTAAGAACGGAATATATATGTAAGAATAAATATGCGTAAAACTGAATATATATGCGTAAGAACTGAATATATATGCGTAAAACTGAATATATATACGTAAGAACTGAACATATATGCGTAAGAACTGAACATATATGCGTAAGATCTGAACATATATGCGTAAGAACTGAATATGTATGCGTAAGAACTGAATATATATGCTTAAGAACTGAATATATATGCGTAAGAACTGAATATATATGCGTAAGAACGGAATATATATGTGTAAGAACGGAATATATATGCGTAAGAACGGAATATATATGTGTAAGAACGGAATATATATGCGTAAGAACGGAATATATATGTGTAAGAACGGAATATATATGTGTAAGAAAGGAATATATATGTGTAAGAACTATATGTGTAAGAACGGAATATATGTGTAAGAACTGAATATATATGTGTAAGAACTGAATATATATGTGTAAGAACTGAATATGTATGAGTAAAACTGAATATATATGCGTAAGAACTGAATATATATGCGTAAGAACTGAATATATATGCGTAAGAACGGAATATATATGAGTAAGAACTTAATATATATGCGTAAAAACTGAATATATATGTGTAAGAACTGAATATATATGTGTAAGAACTGAATATATATGCGTAAGAACTGAATATATATGCGTAAGAACGGAATATATACGTGTAAGAACGGAATATATATGTGTAAGAACGGAATATATATGTGGTCTAAGAACGGAATATATATGTGTAAGAACTGAACATATATGTGTAAGAAATGAATATATATGCGTAAGAACTGAATATATATGCATAAGAACTGAATATATATGCGTAAGAACTGAATATATATGCGTAAGAACTGAAAATATATGCGTAAGAACGGAATATATATGTGTATTGACGGAATATATATGTGTAAGAACGGAATCTATATGTGTAAGAACGGAATATATATGTGTAAGAACGGAATATATATGTGTAAGAACGGAATATATATCTGTAAGAAGTGAATATATATGTGTAAGAACTGAATATATATGTGTAAAAACTTAATATATATGTGTAAG
Source organism: Cyrtodaria siliqua (assembly GCA_037043455.1). NCBI lineage: Eukaryota > Metazoa > Mollusca > Bivalvia > Adapedonta > Hiatellidae > Cyrtodaria > Cyrtodaria siliqua. Next base: position 4,351 of record JAWPHD010024745.1, on the reverse strand, counting down.
AACTGAATATATATGCGTACTAACTGAATATATATGCGTAAGAACTCAATATATATGCGTAAGAACTGAATATGTATGCGTAAGAACTGAATATATATGCTTAAGAACTGAATATATATGCGTAAGAACTGAATATATATGCGTAAGCACGGAATATATATGTGTAAGAACGGAATATATATGTGTAAGAACGGAATATATATGCGTAAGAACGGAATATATATGCGTTAGAACGGAATATATATGTGTAAGAACGGAATATATATGCGTAAAAACTGAATATATATGCGTAAGAACTGAATATATATACGTAAGAACTGAACATATATGCATAAGAACTGAATATATATGCGTAAAAACTGAATATATATGCGTAAAAACGGAATATATACATGTAAGAACGGAATATATATGTGTAAGAACGGAATATATATGCGTTAGAACGGAATATATATGTGTAAGAACGGAATATATATGTGTAAGAACGTAATATATGTGTAAGAATATATATGCGTAAAAACGGAATATATATGTGTAAGAACGGAATATATATGCGTAAGAACGGAATGTATATGCGTAAGAACTGAACATATATGCGTAAGAACGGAATATATATGCGTAAGAACGGAATATATATGTGTAAGAACAGAATATATACATGTAAGAACGGAATATATATATGTAAGAACTGAATATAAATGTGTAAGAACTGAATATATATGTGTAAGAACTGAATATATATGCGTAAGAACTGAATATATATGCGTAAGAAATGAATATATATGTGTAAGAACTGAATATATATGCGTAAGAACTGAATTAATATGCATAAAACTGAATATATATGCGAAAGAACGGAATATATATGCGTAAGAACGGAATATATGTGTAAGAACGGAATATATATGTGTAAGAACGGAATATATATGTGTAAGAACGGAATATATACGTGTAAGAACGGAATATATATGTGTAAGAACAGAATATATATGTGTAAGAACGGAATATATATGTGTAAAAACGGACAATATATGTGTAAGAACGGAATATATACGTTAAAAACGGAATATATGTGTAAGAACAGAATATATACGTGTAAGAACGGAATATATACGTGTAAGAACGGAATATATATGTGTAAGAACGTAATATATATGCGTTAGAACGGAATATATATGTGTAAGAACGGAATATATATGTGTAAGAACGGAATATATATGCGTAAGAACTGAATATATATGTATAAGAACTGAATATATATGTGTAAGAACTGAATATCAATGTGTAAGGACTGAATATATATGCGTAAGAACTGAATATATATGCGTAAGAACTGAATATATATGCGTAAGAAATGAATATATAAGCTTAAGAACTGAAAATATATGCGTAAGTACTGAATATATATGCGTAAGAACTGAATATGTATGCGAAAGAACTGAATATATATGCGTAAGAACTGAAAATATAAGCGTAAGAACTGAACATATATGCCTAAGAACTGAACATATATGCGTAATAACTGAACATATATGCGTTAGAACTGAATATATATGCGTAAGAACTGAATATATGCGTAACGACTGAATATATATGCTTAAGAACTGAATATATATGCGTAAGAACTGAACATATATGCGTAAGAACTGAACATATATGCGTAAGAACTGAATATATATGTGTAAGAACTGAATATGTATGCGTAAAACTGAATATATATGCGTAAGAACTGAATATATATGCGTAAGAACTGAATATATATGCGTAAGAACGGAATATATATGCGTAAGAACGAAATATATATGCGTAAGAAAGGAATATATATGTGTAAGAACTGAAAATATATATGTAAGAACGGAATATATATGTATGAATAAATATGCGTAAAACTGAATATATATGCGTAAGAACTGAATATATATGCGTAAAAACTGAATATATATACGTAAGAACTGAACATATATGCGTAAGAACTGAACATATATGCGTAAGAACTGAACATATATGCGTAAGAACTGAATATGTATGAGTAAGAACTAAATATATATGCGTAAGAACTGAATATATATGCTTAAGAATGGAATATATATGTGTAAGTACGGAATATATACATGTAAGAATGGAATATATACGTGTAAGAACGGAATATATATTTTTAAGAACGGAATATATATGCGTTAGAACGGATATATATGTGTAAGAACGGAATATATATGTGTAAAATCGGAATATATGTGTAAGAATATATATGCGTAAGAACGGAATATATATGTGTAAGAACTGAATATATATGTGTAAGAACTGAATATATATGTGTAAGAACTGAATATATATGCGTAAGAACTGAATATATATGCGTAAGAAATGAATATATATGTGTAAGAACTGAATATATATGCGTAAGAACTGAATATATATGCATAAAACTGAATATATATGTGAAAGAACAGAATATATATGCGTAAGAACGGAATATATGTGTAAGAACGGAATATATATGTGTAAGAACGGAATATATATGTGTAAGAACGGAATATATACGTGTAAGAACGGAATATATATGTGTAAGAACAGAATATATATGTGTAAGAACGGAATATATATGTGTATAAACGGAATATATATGTGTAAGAACGGAATATATACGTTAAGAACGGAATATATGTGTAAGAACAGAATATAGACCTTTAAGAACGGAATATATATGTGTAAGAAGTGAATATATATGTGTAAGAACTGAATATATATGTGTAAGAACTAAATATATATATGTGTAAGAACTGAATATATATGCGTACTAACTGAATATATATGCGTAAGAACTCAATATATATGCGTAAGAACTGAATATGTATGCGTAAGAACTGAATATATATGCTTAAGAACTGAATATATATGCGTAAGAACTGAATATATATGCGTAAGCACGGAATATATATGTGTAAGAACGGAATATATATGTGTAAGAACGGAATATATATGCGTAAGAACGGAATATATATGCGTAAGAACGGAATATATATGTGTAAGAACGGAATATATATGCGTAAGAACTGAATATATATGCGTAAGAACTGAATATATATACGTAAGAACTGAACATATATGCATAAGAACTGAATATATATGCGTAAAAACTGAATATATATGCGTAAAAACGGAATATATACATGTAAGAATGGAATATATACGTGTAAGAACGGAATATATATGTGTAAGAACGGAATATATATGCGTTAGAACGGAATATATATGTGTAAGAACGGAATATATATGTGTAAGAACGTAATATATGTGTAAGAATATGTATGCGTAAAAACGGAATATATATATGTGTAAGAACGGAATATATATGCGTAAGAACGGAATGTATATGCGTAAGAACTGAACATATATGAGTAAGAACGGAATATATATGCGTAAGAACGGAATATATATGTGTAAGAACAGAATATATACATGTAAGAATGGAATATATACGTGTAAGAACGGAATATATATTTTTAAGAACGGAATATATATGCGTTAGAACGGAATATATATGTGTAAGAACGGAATATATATGTGTAAAATCGGAATATATGTGTAAGAATATATATGCGTAAGAACGGAATATATATGTGTAAGAACTGAATATATATGTGTAAGAACTGAATATATATGTGTAAGAACTGAATATATATTTTCGTAAGAACTGAATATATATGCGTAAGAAATGAATATATATGTGTAAAAACTGAATATATATGCGTAAGAACTGAACATATATGCCTAAGAACTGAACATATATGCGTAATAACTGAACATATATGCGTTAGAACTGAATATATATGCGTAAGAACTGAATATATGCGTAACGACTGAATATATATGCGTAAGAACTAAATATATATGCGTAAGAACTGAACATATATGCGTAAGAACTGAACATATATGCGTAAGAACTGAATATATATGTGTAAGAACTGAATATGTATGCGTAAAACTGAATATATATGCGTAAGAACTGAATATATATGCGTAAGAACTGAATATATATGCGTAAGAACGGAATATATATGCGTAAGAACGAAATATATATGCGTAAGAAAGGAATATATATGTAAGAACGGAATATATATGTATGAATAAATATGCGTAAAACTGAATATATATGCGTAAGAACTGAATATATATGCGTAAAAACTGAATATATATACGTAAGAACTGAACATATATGCGTAAGAACTGAACATATATGCGTAAGAACTGAACATATATGCGTAAGAACTGAATATGTATGAGTCAGAAATGAATATATATGCGTAAGAACTGAATATATATGCGTAAGAATGGAATATATATGTGTAAG